>DF240519.1:42500-94278 GCA_000507305.1 Breviolum minutum Mf 1.05b.01 | reverse complement strand
GTTAGTCAACTAGTCCGTTAGTGAGTTGGAAAGTTGAACAATTAGTGCATGTTTTTGATCTAGGTCAAATCCCAAGATTTGAACATACTGTGAAATCTACGCTGAACGGACCTTCCTGACAAGTTTGGAAGCAGTTGGCAAAGCAGTAGTCGTGTGCCTCACACTCAGTGATTGCGTCAAGGTTCTTGACAGCGGTAGCTGTTTTGCTGTTGCCTCCGACAAAAACATTGCGTGACTCACAACAACGAATCTTTCTTATAGGTTTTATATTTTTGAAACTTCCGCCACCGCCTCGTGCGGCTCTACTGGTACACATTATAACTTTAAAGTTATACACATTATACTATACACATCATACATATTATACACATTATACGCATTGTATACAATGTACACAATATATACATTATCAAAACCTAACTGCAAGCACAGAAGCGTGGTGGCACCTGTTTTCCCTTGTGCAAAAGAGCGCTCTGCGGATCAACCACCAGTATGGTAGGGTGGCAACACAAAAGTGATACTAAGCTGGATGCCTACCAACCTAGTGCAACTGACATGCTGATTGCAGGATTTTCACCCGTCCTCAGCTTGTAGACGCTTTTGTAACTTGCGCCTTTGTCGCCCTTCACGAATTGATTGCTTCTTTGCTTTTGCCACTGATGACGCTTCGAGCTTCCAAAAGCCACTGCTCATCGCCTCCAGTAAAGGTTCTCTCTCGCAACCAACCTTCGTGAGGACATCTGCCAGCATTTGCGCGGTGTCGCACCACCACACTTGGAGGTTGTTCTCATCGTCATAGCCGGTAATGCCGATCATCTCTTTGATTTGTGCCAGCAAAATGCGGACACGCTTGTCCGATGGAGCCCCTGCATCCTTGTTCAGGGTTGACTGATGTAGTTCGGTTCCAGCTCATGAATCTTCTTGTCAGGATTCAGCATCTCAAGCAGCAGGGAACGCACAAAGTCAGCTGCTTCGGTTCCTTGTAGAAACCCATTTGCTTCAGCTGCCAAGGTGCTCCTGCAAACACGTTTGATGCTTCCACTGTAGGCCTCAAGTATCAGGATGGGCGTCTCTTCGCCCGAAGTGATGTGGGGCCATGAAATTCCCACCAAGTATCCACACTGACTCTTGTGGTTTTCACCATTTGCAAAGCTGCTGTCGGCCATGCAAAACACGATGGCATCCTTCAGCTCATAGTCCTTGGGGCTGCGAAAGGACCAGCGAAAGTCCACACTCTCCTTCAAGACTTTCACCACCTTGTTGAGCTCCAAGATGTCACGGATGGCAGGGCTTCCCATCTTCTGAGAAGCCATGCTGACATTGACAAGCACGTCAGGTCGAGACTGGCGGGCAATCCAACCCAATGACCCGATGAGGGCCCTGAATTGGCTCTTCTCTTCTTCACTGAGTTTGGAGTTTGGGCTTGTCCTGCGGTGCTTCTCCAGGACAATGTACTCGAGGCTCTCAATTGCATCGGCTTGATGCAAATGAACCGTTCCATGTTCATCCTTCTCAATCTCCTTGCCACAAAAACGAAACTTGCCCTCCTTCTTCTTCAGAAAGATCTCAGTCTCAAGCCGCTTCATGATGGCATGGAACTTATCTCCGGTGCCAGTCACGTAGAGGTCGTCAACGTGGGTCACCAAGGCGCCGGTGAGGTTGTAGGTCTCGTCAAAGAGGTAGAACAAGGCCGGCTCCAACTTGCTCATCACCCATCCAGATTCTCGTAGTACACGGTAGAGCTTCTTCCACCAGCTCCTTCCAGCATCACGGGTACCATAGATGGAGCCCTTAGCACGTAGAAGGTCATGAGGAGAAACACCAGGTGGAGGTGGGTATGGAGGCCTGAGGATAAGAAGCCTTGCAATACCCTTGGACTGCAGATAGGCTGTGCTGGCATCATATGCTGCCAGAAACCAATTGTAGATCACCGAAATCACCGTGACAAAGTTGAAGGCCAAAAGGGATGCCGTAGGTGAATCCGATCTGATCTCCGAAGCTGCTTCTTGGTTGCCCTGCACGACCATCCGAGATTTAGCTTCGAAGGGAAACTCTTTCCGGATTTGGGCATCACTCTTTCCAGTCTTCTTCTTCATAGCTTCGGCCAAAAGTCTGGGCTTCTTGTTCTTGTCGGTGTGAACCCATCTGGTGCCAACGATCTCTGCATCGGCTGGTAGTTCAGCAATTTGTTGTTCTGTCAGAATTTCTGCGGCACCAAAGTTCATCCATGATGCCCACTCCTTGGCCATACTGCCATCAAACTTTGCTCTGTCTTCCGGCGATAAGGACTTCAGGTTCACCTCAGAACGGACAGCCTTGCCAGTAAGGAAGATGTGCAAGGGCTCTTGTTGTTGTAGGAGAAGAGCTTGTTCATCCTCAGAGCTTTCCTCCGCCTCATCCTCACCAAGGTTCTTGTAGTTCTTGATGGACTGGTGAATGTCCTCACATCCATCAGGCCAATCATGGTCAGCCAAATAAGGTCCAGCTACCTCATCACGAAAAGTCCGGGAAGTCCGACGTCCTGCTGGTCCATAACCATCCAGCCGGTCAGGGGTGCGAAGAGCCTCAGACAAACTGGATGGCTGATGGACTGGTTGTTCTGGATAAGGTTCAAGTGGCTGTGGTTCTGGTTCAGCCACAGTTAGCTGTCGATGATGTTGAGCTGGAGGAGGAGGTAAGTCACCAATCACTGGAGTCTCTGCCAAGTCTTCACCCATCCTTTGCTCTTGCTCCATGGGAACGGGTGTCAAGTTGTCTTCATCTTCTTCAAGTATGGCAGGTAGAGGTTGTTGGTGACCAAGTTGTGAAGGACCAGCTGGTCCCGAAGGTGCAGGTGATGTCATAGGTGCTCTCTCTTTCCTCCAGAAAATAGTCTCACCAACCCAATCTGCTGAAAGTTCTCTTTGGGCCGTTTCGGAGGTCCAATCATCATCGATGGTGTCAGTCAGGACATGGTCTCCACGTTCATAGGAGTAGATTACCTCGGTCTTTCTGGCTGTAGACAGCTGTTCAACGGGTACTGGACATCCTTGGTTGCGAGGATCGAATAGAGCTCTTCGAGAAACATTGTGATGGCGAATCACTCGACCGTCAGGATGCGAAGTCCAATGATCCTGATTGACGGCATCATACAAAGAGGTTCCATCAGGAAGCTGTCCATAGGTATGGTGCCTCAAGTCCACATAGTTCCTGGCTCCTCTCTCTCCTCGTGGGTCCACTGCATAGGAAGGCACGTAGTGAGCTGCAAGTAGTTCATCTTCCGAAGCAAAGCGAAGTTGCTCACCACAGTAGCTGTGGGGTGCCGTACCTTCGGTGGCATCTTCAGGATCTTCAAGACGACGAGGATTGCGAAGCTCCACACCGATGACCCGAGCAGGGCCAAACCAGTTGTAGTTCTTACCAGAGGCACTGACCTTCGATGGTTGTTGCCTACGAAAGAAGTAGACATAGGATCCAACGGGAAAAGGTCCTCTGGTAGGTGTACTTTGGCGTAGTAGAGCTCGTCGAACTCGGCTGCTGGTGTCCAACCGGATTTGAGCTATCCGGGCAGCTTCTCTGATCTGAAGAGTTTTGGCCATAGCACTCTCGGGGTTCTCGGCTGATTCCATCACCTCAAGCTGCTCCTGAGGCTCACTGGTGAGAAGGCTTGGAGGTAGTCTCACTTCAGGTTGACCAAGGACCCATTGATTTGGTGCATAGCCATTTGTTCTTGGGAAGCTGTTTCTGGTCTGTGTGACGATGGTCGTTGCTGTCAAAGCATCTTCAAGACCTTGAACGTTGCACTCTGAAACTGTCTTGTCCCAGAGCTCCTTCCATAGACCACCAGCTCGTTCACATTTGCCTCCTTTCCAAGGGGCTTCCAAAGGCATCACCTCCTGCTCCACATTGAAGTTCTTCAGGTAGTCGGCGAATCTAGCCATAAATTCCTTGCCCCGGTCAACCTGGATGCTATAGGGAAGTCCAGCCCAAGAAGACCAACTCGTAAGGAAATGCCGTAGGACGACCTGGGAAGAAGGTGGACCAGTGAGCTCGCCAAGGCAGGAGACCACTTGGAAAGATGTAGCCTCACAAAGAATGTTGAAGAAGGCAAATTGAAGACCTCGACCATCTCGGGCGTAGAAGGTGTCCAGCATGAGGTGGTAGTTGAACTGGTAGCGAGGCGGTAACTTCACAGGTCTTGGTCTCCGACGTCGGATGGAATCTCCGCAGGCATCACAGGCCAAAAGTCCAGCAGCCTTGATAGCCTCTATCTTTGCTCCTTGACGTCGAAGGATACGTTGAAGGGTGACGTTAGTGCAATGTCCAAAGTTCACGTGAAGGTCACGGATCAGCTTTCGAAGATCGGGATCAACTTGAAGCCAATGGTACCTTCTTTCACCCTCATTCTCATTCAAAACAGGCTCCAGGCTTGAAGCTTGTTGTGCCCTGAAACCTTGATCATCTTCAGGAGCTTCATCAGGTTCGGCAGATTCTTGAAGTGGATCAGGTACATCAGGTTGTGAAGGTCGAATGTAAACAGGCGGTGCAGCGGATCCAGTCAACACAGCAACTCTTCCACTCCTCCTCTTGGGTCTTCTTCCACCTTGTTCTGGTTGTAGTCGAACTTCGGCAGGGTAGACTTCAGAGACGGAAGTTGCTGCATTCTTCTCAATGTCAGCTTGCTGCGCAATGCAGTTGATCACGAGCTGATTCAATCGGTGAGGCCATACGGAAGCTTGCTTGGTCCTGCTTCCATAGATATTGCTTCCTTCAAGGGGTTCATGTTCGTGAGAGTGGTCACATCGAAGTCCAGTGAACACACTCTCAGCGGCAATCATGGTGGTCACGTAGTAGGAAGGCTTGTAGTAAGGTTTCTTGGACTCGGCATCCTTATAGCCAACCATGCATCCATCCACCACGATGAAGAGAAGTTCTCCATCCTCGATGAGCTTCTTCACATCGGCCATCTCAGGTTCTTCAAGGGACTTTGACCCCAAGGGTTGCTCCAGAAAGACATGCCGACGTCCACGAACTCGATCTCGAACCAGCTTGTTCACAGTCTTCAGCACAGGACGATTATCCTCTCGAAGTCCAAGGATAGTCTCTGCTGCTTGACCACCTTTTGCCAGATTGAACCTGCTCCAATTTCCCCAGGGTCCACATGGATGAGTGATCACGACACAGTAGGGATCTTCGGCTTGGAGATCGTTGTGAAGGTGTTTTCTGCCGCCAGATGTTGAGGCATCCCAACCAACCGTCGAGATGTCCAAAGGAACTCCGACACTCATGCCGAAGAAGAAAGCCAACAAGGTCACGCCCATTTGTCCTGCGAAGACTTGTTTCATCCATGTCTTGCCGCAGGGAGGCTTCCGGCAGAACTTGATCTTGGAGTCTCCTTGAAGTTGTTGAGCCATCTTGAGGTCATAGCCGTCCAAGGCCAATTCCATTGCCTCAATCTTCTTGCTCTTGCGATGGCTGGCTTTCCGAACTGTGAAAGATCCATCAGCCAGCAAAACCTCAAAATCTTCGGCATCTTCACAGTGATCATAGAGAGCTCCGAATGTTGTGGTGAATCAGGTTGCTCATCTCCTTCAGCATGCCATTGTTGTAGAGGTAGATCCGAAGGTTCTTCAAGAAATCCATCCAGCTTGTTGGAATTGAAGTAGAGAAGGTTCACGGCCGGATGTCCTCTCTTGGTCCTGACGATTGGGAGGTCATAGACACCAAGTTTGGTGAAGCTGACGGTACCTTCACCCAAGTTCAGGATCGTTCCCAGCTCCTTCATGAATGGCCGAGAGATCAGCATTGGAGTGTTCCCAGGGGTTTCGGCAGAGTCGATGTAGCCGTGCTCTTCACCACCGATGCCAAAGGGGAACATCTTCACAACCGTCGATTCAGTCTGGCCACCAACACCCTTGAAAGTCTGGGTTTTGTTGCGGGACTTCACCGAGATGCCAATCTTCTTGAGCTCGTTCTCGAAAGCCTCAGACCAGGCTTCTCCATGCATAGTCCTGCTGCAGCCTGAGTCCAAGATGGCCAGTCCAGGAGGATCATCAGAATCGAGGGCATAGTTCTCGGGTGAGTCATTCTCCTTCTCTTCTACCATCATCACATCACAAAATCCATGTTGAAGAGTAGCAGGGTTCTTGATGTCCGTGTAGATTGGGACGATCAGAAGCCTTGTAGATTGCAAACCGGAAGGACTAAAGGTCCTCTTCATGAAGGAAGCCGCAGCAGAAGGGTCCTTGGCAGAGTGGTACATCTTAAGAGCTGCTCCATGTGCCAACTTGACCTTGCCATAGAGGTAGTAGGCGAACCTGAAGACCTCAGGAATCATAGGTTGATTGTCCAGGGCAAACTGCAAGACCTGAGTGGCGTAGTGCTCATACTCCAAGTCAGTGGACAACCTCTCAAAGGTCAAACCAGGAAAAGGGCCAACGGTCAGCACTGTAGAGTCAGCTGGCAAGGGCTGCAAGACATCCAAATCTGAAATTGCAAGCTCCGGAAACTCTGTGGGACATTTGGTGCCAAATGCACCCCAAAGAGCCATGCTTGTACGGGATGTTCCCGGACGATAGTTGCAACTCTTGACTTGCTTTGGGACGAAGATGGATATCCTTCCTTGCCATCATGATGTGACACAAGGTCCCATTCAGCTTCGGAGGCTCTAGATGGGCTCAGCACCTTAGCCTTTGCTTTCACAGATTTCTTCTTCTCAAAGTCATCGTTGTCCAACAGGCTTTGACTTGTCAGACTCGACACTCGATGGTAAAGTGCCGTGGACCTCATCTTTTGCCCCCATTTTGTGCACATCGCAATCTGAACCAGATAGGACCAGAGCTGCACTGGTTGCTTCCTCCTCGCCACAATCACTGTCTCATTGCACTCCTTGCAGGTGATGTGTCGAGTGTGGCCATTTGCTCCACGATGAAATTCTCGTTCACGATTCGATGAAGCATGTTCGCAGAGCTTCGTCTCTCGAAAATTCACAAGGCATTCGTTCACTGTTTGCTTGAATTCCGTAGCGGTGAAACTAGGTGCCGCTACCTCAGGGGAGTTGGAAGCCAAGTTGCCGTTGCCTTTCTCAGTGAAGTCGCCGTAGAGCTCGTCAGTAACCTCCTTGATGCCGATGGTCTTCGCTGCAAAGTTCACAGGGACTGCATTGGGCTCAATCTCGCGATGGCCACGGACATAGAGGTTCTCAGCTTCATCGGCAGACTCGATGCTGTCATGGAGCACAAACAGGTTCTGCGAAGGTTTCTTTGGGCGAGATGGTTGCCCCTTTGTTGACTTCTTCCCACCACCTTTGCTCTTGCCTTTCTTGGAGTTGGGACACTCTGGATCACCCATCCAGTGTCCTTTCTGGTGGCAGCTTGTGCAAGGAGTGACACTCTTCAGAAACCTGACTGCCTTTTGACGGTTCTCCTTGGACTTCGGGTCAAAGGCAATGTCACCCTTGGCAACAAAGGGATAGCTGTTGCTAGGTGAAGAGGGCTGTGATTTACCCTTCCCACCTTTGAACATCTTCTTCTTGTGACGGAACTGCGCAACCGTCGCCAAAGCCTCGGCTGCCTCAGGGTTGTCCAGGCAGTCAGGCATCTCCGCCATAAGTGCTTCCAATTCTTCATCATCACTGTAGGCTTCATAGGCCTCTTCGGTCTCTCCATCAAAGCCATCAAAGTCCTCCTCGTGCTCGTAGTAGGCGTCGTCAAAGGCCTCTTCATCGTCAATCTCTTGATCTTCAACAGCGAGCACTGACCTTGATTTGTGCNCAATGTTCTCACGGAGGGTGGCCAAGAAAAGCTTCATGCCAGCTTCAGTTGCCTTTCCTTCAACAGCTGTCCTCAACTTGCTGTGCTCCACTTTCCGCACAGCCTCGTATGCTGCACCACTCAAGCCAGCCCTCAAGTGGATGGGCGTGGCAATCTGCAGCGAGTCCTGGCCATCACGGCCATAGAAAAGATCCCAACATCTTTCCTCATACTCCTCGAAGCATTCCGCGTCACCGGAGTATTGAGGAACTCCATACCTGTCACACTCAAGTTTCGAAGTGGTTGTAGAAGACATCCTTCAGGAGAAAGTACTTGTACTTCTCGATGTAGGAAAAAAGGGGGCAGGCAGCCTCAGGGCAAACCTGCGAGCGATTGCAAGCGCAAAGGATCGCTAGCCAGCAGCCAACGATAGGGATCCTGCGAATCAACGCTAGGCTCCGCTTACCATCAAAAGCTAACTGCAAGCACAGAAGCGTGGTGGCACCTGTTTTCCCTTGTGCAAAAGAGCGCTCTGCGGATCAACCACCAGTATGGTAGGGTGGCAACACAAAAGTGATACTAAGCTGGATGCCTACCAACCTAGTGCAACTGACATGCTGATTGCAGGATTTTCACATTATATACATATGCAAACATACATACACACACATACACCGATGTACACTAATCGACACATAGACACGTAGACTCATGTACCCATACACACATACGCCCATACACACACAGATACACACGCACACATTTACCTACACACATACACACATGTACATATGCACACATACACACATACACATACACACATACACACATACACACATACACACATAGACACATACACATACACATGCATACACATACACGTACAGATACAGATGCAAATACGCATGCGCATACGCACACATACACAGACACACGCATATGCAAACACACAACAACTTACATTGATCTTTATATATATATATATTATATTTGTTGTTTTTTGATACAGTATGTGTATATATATAGACTTGGCCTATGATGCGTGTGCTACCGCGTGTAGATAGCTGCTCTCTGCTGACAATAAGCGCAAATAAAACCAAACGGATATATTCAAAAGGCTCAAATCGCAAGCAAAACATATCGGCCTCTTGAGGACTGTGATGTAGTATGTTCCTTCCTTAATTTCATCTCTTGCAACCTGCCACAAATAGGCACGATCTTATGCCTTTCATTTTCCTGGATGGAATCACAGCTCCTGCCTCTCCACTGAACCAACCCCTGCTTGCCTCACATTCCAAGTACTCACTATACTTGATGATTTCCAAGCGGGGCTGTACAGCGTCAGTGGACCAAGACCTGGACATTCAAATGATCTTCGGTAGTGACCGGGGGCTTGCCAAATCTTACCTTGCGGAGCGACTGATTTGTCATTCCACAGTTTTCTCATCATGGGAGAGTGTTCTTCTGAATGAGCACTGGACCAGAAGGAGGAGGTGCTTGGTCGAAGTTGCATCCCGCGGCCACGCACTGACATCAAAAACGAAAACGAACGGAATAAATTCGAAAAAACAGGGACCACTACAAGTCGAATCTCCCGAATCGTCCATTGCCAACCATTGCAGGCAATGTGCTCAACCGCACAACCTCTGCAAAATAGTCTCACGATTATTGTTGCTCAATAGATCACCTCCAAATCTTGAGACAGTTGCCATTCTAACAAAGAACGGCCTGAACAAAACACAGGCAACTTCGCCAACTGCTTTGGGGGAGCGTTAGGCAACTCCGATTCACTGGTGCCTGAAGGTGATATGTTTCTTCTTTCCGTTGTCAAAGTCATGCTTGCACCTGGAGCTGCAGCTTCTTTGAGTTTCGCTTTAGGTTTCTTTTATGAACTGAAACTATGACTTTTTATGATTCTTTGAAGGGCAGTTCTTTGTAACTATAAACACTTTGCTGCTGAAAGAGTACGTTCTTTCCAACTTTTCTCTCAGACTCTGGGAACTTGGGAACATGGCTCAGTCCCGCAAACGAACTTGAAGTGGGAAGGAACTCCATGATACGCAATGCCAGGACGTTGATCTCCATCCTTCAGCTCCTACACTGACCCAATGTGACAAACAAAAAAGTCACGAAATGATCTTTTCTGAATTTTTCTCCGGTTTGCAAAGGCATGCTGACCTGCCAATCATCCTCCACTTGCGAGAAATCGATATGGTAGTGGCATCCCACCTGATCAAATCACACACCTAACCTCCATCCCCAGGTGGTAGCGACACGCGGTGACAAAGAGAACGATTTTTCAGATGTCCGACCTTTCCTCTGCAACTCACGTGCAGGAAGTACTGGGATACCTGGAAGTCAACCAATCAACAATCCTTGCAAATCCTTGCGGGTTTCTGATTCACAGCTGCGAAACAAAGTCTGCGGCATTGAACGCGGTTGTCAAATTTGGGTGAATCCGCATATAGTCCCCGCCAAACTCCTGGAGTCCAACTTTGCAGAAATTGTGACAACGGCACTTGACAAATCAGCAAATAGATCCTGAGAATTGAAGACTGGCAAACAGCCTGTAGTGCGTGATGTAATGAATAGCCTCGAGCTTGTCCGTTCTTGAAGAAAAAATACTTCAACACCATGCTTAACAAACCAACGCAACAACATAGCCGACAAATGAACTTGCTTGGTTTGCCGTCTCGGTACTTTGTGGAAGGTTTAGACATGTTTTTTCTCCCGTGCTGACTGACCTTGCCTCATGTCTGGATCTATCGAGCTATTGGATGGAGTCACCACGACTGCTATCTCCTGGTACTTTCACAGCGAAAAACACCACTGATAGCCATCTTCTACTGCACTTTGTCTTTGCGGTCTTTTGTGGGGCCTCTCTCAAATTCCAAATCCTTGACTTTTCAGGTATATGGTCCTTCTATGTTCTTCCTACTGTTCTCAAATGTGGATGCATCTTTTGCTGACAGGAATTCTATTCGATATATTAGACGGTATACATGTAATTCCAATGAATTAATCGGCGGCCTGTACTGTCGGGTGGAAGGCCCATGTTGCATCACCCTTGCCTGCTCAGACTATCAAACTTCAAACAGGACTTTCCACATCTTTTAATCTCAATTTCATACTATGCAAAAACGATTGATCCCAGCTTTGCCGACGCCTCTATGAATGACTTTTTGCTGTTCGTGGAACGAAAGATTCACTTCAAAGGCTTGCGTGCCTTAGGGCTTAGATAGAGCCAACAAGGAGTCTCAAAGCCGCTGTGTAAGACTGCAACCAAAAATTGTAATTAAGCCAATTAAGCCCAGCAAACAATTCTGAGGATCTATGTGTCATGAAGTACTCGCTTCACGCTGAGAAGCTGTTGCAACTGTCCGCAAAGACCTCGTGAAGGTCTGCTGCGCTGACCATATCAGACCAGTCAAGGAAAGTATCACAAGACGGAAACCAGCAAACTTTAGATGCAAAAAGATGATGTCGGCTGTCGGATATGTCATATCTGCAGAACTTAAATCGAGGCTTGCTGAGGAGAGCACTAACAAAACCCGCCACAAAAGGCAAACAAGGCCTATGAGGCTACCTTCGTCCGATTGATCCATCCAGTATAGATTCCGCTGTGGCAGTGCCGTGCTGAAGTCTTCTTGCTTCAAGTTATGCTGATACAGTTCCTTTCAGTGCTCTAGTAGAAACTTATGCCCAATGACCCGATGTCATCAAAAAGACAAAAGCACACATTTGGGAGTTCACAGTAATGCTCGCCTGTCATATATGCACTGCCAAACTCACCTGCATTCAAACAGTAAAGCGGCCGAACTGCATAACCTTTTCTTGAGCACAAGTTGCAAGCCTCAAACCCGCTCACCTTTGCAAGTGCTTTAGAATAAAAGTCTCTTTACAGTCATAACTGTTGGAGGGGCTCAGACTGCTTAGGGGATACCAGGATTTTATACCTTGTCATAACATATCGTTGTTTGTCAAATCCGATCTTGCAAAGTCACAGTTGCACCTCCTCAAGGCTGCATCTGCAATGGAAAGGTGAAGGAGGCACAAAAACGTCTGGCGACACCATTGCCTGCGGGATGGCAGGGCCCATCCTATTGCGCAGTATCCCACCAGTGACGCCCAGCCTTCCGATGTGCACCAGCAGCAGCAATTGTTATTACAGTACATGTACCGTATTCAATTCATTTGTGTTTATATATGTTTATGTTTCCAATGTCTACATGTCGGATCCAGTACTGCAAGTCTCTCATTGTTATCATCTATTGAGGCATGTAGCATCTTGTCTTCTTATCGTCACATATGCTTATGCTCAGTGGCTGTATCGATCCTGATGTCTTTGAAATATGCATGCACAACAACTCTGCTGCCAGTCTCCCAAGCTCATTGAGTCATTGATATATCTCTCTACTTCATTTCTTTTTGGATCTGAAACAAGGCGGAAAAAAACATGAAACGATACGATTTTGGGGTCAGTTCCAGTAGACAGTGCACAATAGCTCAGACATGCAACGATCGTAGCTATTCTATGCTGCCTGCACTATCCTTTTACTTGCTGCCCGCCCACGCTTTTGCGCATGGCGTCCATGCAACCGGAACCCTTTGGCACCGAATTCGACAAAGAATTCACATCCCAGGCTCCAACAAAAACAATACTGAGACTCTGAGACATGTGATTTTGCATACCTGGACCCGGGAACCAGTTCGTCAATCAGCAGATGTTGTATGTATACTCAAATAGCTCCTGAAAACATGCTACAAAGAAAACGTATCACATCCTGTGCTTGCTACTGACATCTTCTAATACAATCTGCAAACATCTGCTGAATCGGCACAAGCGCGACCTTTGGTGCATTCTCTGTGACAAAAATGACATTCTACAGCAACACACTGAAACACAGTGTCACAAATTAGGTTATCTGTAACTAATTCCAAACAAAGCTTTAAAAGCATCTTTTGAAAAGCAAAGCCGTACAGCGCTCACTTTTGTCTAAAGCGACTACAGGGAGCTGGAAAGGAATAGCTCCGAATATTCTGAACTCACAGGGCTTGAGGTACCACATCATACCTTCACATTCCGACAATCCCTTTGCGAAACACGATGAAACTGATTGAAACATCTTGCGCCCAAAGCGCCCCAAGGCAAGAGGATGTGGAAATGGGAAGACAATAGGGTCATTCCACAGGTGTAATACACTGACCCAGAGTGATCCCGGATGGACAAATTGCAAGGTGACCCAAAGCTCCTGGACATGTCTTACGTCAGAGCACAACGCTCTAGAAGTAGGAGCAGCAGCAGAAGTAGTACTAGTAGTAGTAATAATAGTAATAGTGGCAGTAGTAGTAGTAGTAGTAGTAGTAGTAGAAGTAGTAGTAGAAGTAGAAGTAGAAGTAGAAGTAGTAGTAGTAGTAGAAGTAGTAGTAGAAGTAGAAGTAGAAGTAGAAGTAGAAGTAGAAGTAGAAGTAGAAGTAGAAGTAGAAGTAGAAGTAGAAGTAGAAGTAGAAGTAGAAGTAGAAGTAGAAGTAGTAGTAGTAGTAGTAGTAGTAGTAGTAGTAAGTACTACTAACTAATTGATTTCAGCAATCAGTAGCAAAAAATTAGCAGCAATTCATAGTAATGAGCAGAAGTTATATAATAGTTATAATAGTAGTTAGATGTATTCAATATTTAGTAGAAATTGGAAGTGCGTAGTAAGACGGGCAGAATTACACCCAACCAACTACCAGGCAACATCAATTATCTAACTATCGTATCCAATCGCTGCTGGGTAAGAGAAAGCCCTGGTAGAACATCGAAGTGTTACATCACAGTTGCATCCAGGTTGAAGCAAAGAGTTATATAGAACTGATCAAAGCTTTCAGAGCCGTGCCGTGGAAGAGTTTCCGTAGAGCTGCCCGAAGAACGAGCAACTCGGCACAGCGAATGGACTGGACAATGGAGTACAGTTTGAATCTGGTGCATACAGGAGCACATCGCTACATCACTTTGAAACAAATGAAATCCCTTGTCACTTTCACCCCGTAGCTCATGATCAACCTGCTTCCTTCTCTTGCTTCTCAGTGCTTATTCGTGCTTATTCGTGGGCTTGTTCAGCTTCCCTTCTTGCGTGAATTTTGGTTTCTTTTCTATCCTTTCTGTCTGCAGCACATTCTGTGGCTCTCCCTTTCTCCATCTTAGTCCCAGCTATGCCGCTAACCAATGGGGTAAATGCCGTTTGGATAGGCTCGATATGTGCAAAGTTCGTCCAGATACATCTGTCTGTTGCTCAGGACTGTCTCAAGTTTCAATAGTCTTGCTCCACTTTTTGAGGTGTCGGCCACTCAGAACAAGTCCGGCTATCAGGCCTCCGGAAGAGAGTAAGATTCAAACCATTCAAGATTCGACCCATAAAACTTAAACCCTGTGCCCAATGCAGGCTGCGTCTTAAATCCTACATCAGAGGTTCAACTGCTCAGCGATGGTTTTCTCTAGGCGCGTGACAGAAGCAGCCGAGACCAAAGGCGATCTGAAGGTCCTGAGCCAAGCACAAAAGCCTTGAGAACAGGCTCCTTAGACAAACGCTCCTAGACCCGAAGGACATGAATATGTTGCCTTCGTGATTCCTACATCCAAAGTGAAGAAAGTCAGGTAATAGCAAAAAGGCAAAAAAAAAAAACGGAGGAGATATACACTGATGTGAAAGAGAGAAAGAAAGAGGCATAGAAAGGAGACACAGCCAGCCAGAGACTTCGCTTGTCGGCTTGTCGCAGACGGAGCGTCTCGCGTGTGCTGAGCTTCTGCTGCAAGCACCTGGTCAGTCGCTTGCAGCTTGTTCAACGCCCAAACGCCAGACAACACAAGCCAGTCTAAGCATGCCGGGGACAGGTCATTGACTCGAATAATTTGCAGTCCCTATAGGGACATGCCCTGCTTTGATTCAGCAAACCACCCAAGGCAAATCAGAGTGTGCTACTGCACTTCCAGCCTTGTCTTTGAGCATCGACAAATCATACCTTCTGACTACAGCATCTGGCAACCTTGGTGACAAAAGGAAAATTCCTCAAGTTGATGCGTAAGATTGCAGTAGCACTTGAGATTGATAGCCTACAAACATCCCTATACCCTTGCACAAATTCAGAGATAAGGATGTTGCTGTGGTGAAGAAAGCTCCTCAACCCAGTCGCCTTGAGAACTCAGGACGCTGGGCCTCAGTCAATCTTTTGACTTCATACGTTCTGATAGCATCTGACAGCATCCTGCATTCTTCTAATTGTTGTCATCTCATTCTCCCCTACAAATTTCTCGAAATATCTATGGATCTATGGGTCTTGTGGCATGTGGTCTTCTTCCGTAAATCTCTGCCAACATGCGGCTGACTGTATGTTGAACACGAGATATTTGCGTCTGACTGTTGGAGTGAGTTGGTCTGGGAACAATGCCTAGCATCCGCAGCATATACCATCTGACTGTCCTGCCAGGAACATATGCAATTTAGTGCAATTTACATATGTAGTCCGAAGGCTTTGGTCTTTTAAGAAGTCAGCTATTGTGATTGACATCGGCAAACTCTTGCTTGTTTCAGGTTCGCCTCGCACAATTGCTCTTCGTCACCTCGGGAATGCGGGGACTTGAGGGGACTTGTGCTTGAAATCCTGAGGCTGTATACAATGACAATCTACCAACCAATATAGATACGAGTACATATTTCAGCTGCCCACTCCCACTTGCAAGACACTACAGGTGTGTGGCTTTAGGTCGTGGACAGCAGTATTGTCTCACACCGTCAGGCCACCGGTCTCTCCAGTACAGGTTGTCTGAACATTTGAAATCAGCCTGAGTCAAGCAACAAAGGTGACACAGCATCAAACAGGCGACATCAAGAAGTTCAAGGCATCAGCCCTCACAAAGATAGCAGCAGGATGGCAAGAGCTCAGTGGCTGGGGCCCATGCAAAGTCCATGACATTCTCTGGCCTAGGGATATCTGACCAATGGTTCTTGCCACTTTCGACACGCAGGTTTATTACTCACTCTGTGAGCACCAGATCTTGTTGCCAGGTCAAAGTCAAAGGATCAGAACCCAAAAGAATAACAGGCTGCTCTGGGGGCCAAAACCTGTAATCATCTTGCATGGGACTCGCTGCGAAGTCTGGTTGGCTAGGTTGACTGACCTACAAAACCAAAGCGAGTGGGCAAAGCATCATAAACTGACCAAAACATGTCGAAAATGCCGAAGCTTTGCCAATTCTCACCGACATGGCACATCTTGGTCCCTTGCCGATGGATTCAGCGGAGGGTGGTTATTCAAGTGGCTAGAAGATGGGTTCAACATCTCAGTCACCTCAGTGCTGTACAACAGCTTGTCATGAAGCGATTGTAAAAAATATGATCTGATCAGGCAAAAAGTCTGCACCCTTTCGAGCTCACCTGAGGACCTAAGGGTCCAGCTTGCAACTGACGCTCCCTATTTCGAGCCTTGCAAGCACGTGTCCATCAACTCAATGCTTTCACCAGCACATGACACTTCGCTGGCATGCAAGTTGTCCAAGGCTTTCCAAAGACGCAGCCAACTCAAGAGCTTTCTGGAAACCCCTCAAACTCATCAATTCCAGCAGGCTTTGATATCTTTCTCATACCTTATCGCCAAAAGTGCAAGTTCCTTGCTGAGCTTGGGACTCCTCCTCGCCCGCATGTAGAAGAACAAGAAGACCACCTAGACCAAGCACCTTGAAGCATGTTGCACCATGATGCAGAATCTATATAGATCTGGTGGTCTCACAGTCTCACTGCATTGCCAGGAGTTTTGAGACTCTGACTCCATGAGCAGTTGTACCTAGAACACAGCTGCAAGAACCTGTAGAACCTATCTGAAGGTATTGTTGCATCTGGTTGTGGCACCAAATCAAAGAACAGTCTTGTGGAGTTGAGACACGGACCAGGCAAGAGGACAAGCATCTATGCCAGTGCCGCCTTTGCTGCATCCTGTGACGTCTCTGAAGCTGCCCTCGCAATCCAAGCCACCATTGGCCTCGGGGGAGGCCAAGGTGAGCTTCCATTTTTACGTCATCAAACGGAGCCCAATCAATTGCATCAAAGTCCTGATGATCAAGAAACTTGTTCCATTCTGAAGATTCCCCGCCTTCAAACCTCTGAGCCAAATGTTTTAGCGACTCAACCTCATGACCTCATGACTCTTTAGCGACTTTGATTGAGATGTAGGCAGCGTGGCGAGCATAGCCACGGAAGCGAGTCTTTTTGTCAAAGGCATCGCACCTGAGGCAGCGAACGGATGACCGATTCGCACCAAGGAACGACGACATGAACGCTATCACGATTTTTGACGTTTGACCGAGCGCTCCGCTTGGACCATTGTGTCCATGCTTCCCACACGCAATTCACCTTTCATCGCAGCAAAATTGTGAATGAGCACGCAACACAACTCATACCCAATTTGGAAGCTATGAAATTCTGAATCAGTATGAATCTATCACATTCTATCACCACGTGTCTCACTTTTGTCATAGTAACACATGTTGAGATTCCAGCTCGACCCTCAAAGCACTTGACGCCCGGATTGCAATTTTGGGTCTCCTTTCAAGACTTGGCGACAGAGGCACTTGAAGACACTTGCAATTCAGAGACAACTTCGGAGAGTTCAGAACTTAACAAACCTTTACAAACCTCTGAATTCACTGACACCTTCGTACCTTCACCCTACTGTGAAGGCTCTACTCAAGCTCTTAATTTTTTCTCGCCAGGTTTTTCCATGTGCCTTGATTCCCGAAGGGCAAGACTTGCCACCCCTCTGTGGATTTACCTGGCAGAGTGACGGGCAAGCTGGAACGGAAGAAGCCAACTCTGCATGGCGCATGCGGGTGCACTTAAATCGTGGCAATACGTTAGTCTAATTTACTGAATTTAAAGATGTATATATATATATATATATTATATACATAAATCTATATATCATATATATTTATAACTATATATATACATGAAAAAGACATGAATTCCAAAATGTTCTATGAATCATGTGCATTTGCGAGCCTCGACTTTCCGAGCTCTGACTGAATATCCCTTTTCGCATGTGGATGAACATGGAGACCAGTCAGACCTGGCAGAAAGTGGGTAAGAAAAACAAAAAAAAAGAGGGACAAACGAAGCTTGTCAAGATCCATACGTGCACGGCTTCTCCCCAATTCAGCTTTACTAGCATCATTGAATGTCTTACTTTTTGAATTCACATCAGATCTTAGATCAGGTCAGGAGTGAAGGGAGCGAGGAAACACGCACCGCGGTTTCTTAAATGCATGTCAACCAGTGAAAACTCAAACCACAAGCGCAAGCCAGCTGTGCCATTGACTCATAACACAGTCTTGGGCTCCAGTCGCGTGATTGCTCTTGTCCCTTCAGGGGGATTTGGATCTGCTAGGGCATGATGCAAATGAAGTACAAGGTCGGTGTTGGAACTTGGAACCAACACCACAGCGCATGGCAGCTTGCCCCCAATGTTCAGGAATCCAATCCAGAATCCAGCGCTGAGTTCTTGGCTGGCATGAAAACGGCGACGGTTCTCCCTCTGCTGGATTGCACCTCACCAACAGCAAGGTGAGAATTTCAAAGCTCAAGCTGAGGCTGCAGATGCGCGTGCCGCTCTCAAGCTAAGAAAGGTGCTGGACGGAGCGCTCCAAAGCACCCACACATGGCGACCCTTTGCCTGTCAGACCAAGAGAGATGAAGATGTCTGGCTGGTCTATTTCAATCCCTGATGTCTGGCTCACTTCACTCAATGGTGGACCTCACCGCTTCCATATATGAATTGTACAACTATTTTCTTCTAAAGTTTCTTCTCAGGGGTGAAATTCTCAAACAGTCACATGGCAGCAGATTCAATGCCTGTGCTGTTCTGGACGATACCGCGCGAGCTGATTTGTTGTCCATGACAAGCAGCTGAACACGCCTTAGCACATGCAGTGTTGCAACAAATAAAACATGAGAGCGTGCAAGATGGACTTTGATCTCTGGAAAAGTTTGTGTGACTTAGTTAATCATGTATAGCTAGAAATGTTATTCTGCGAAGTAGACCAAAAGACCTTGCCAGGAAAACCATTTCAGTCTTTGCTGCAAAAAGTAGCAAAATGTAGTTGAATGAAATCCACGGAAGGAAGAAACAAGTGTGCCGGGGGTTGACCATTGAACATCGCTGGCACAATTCCCGAACGGTCTAGACTCTAAGCTGAGAGCTGAGAAAGTTGACCACTCACCGAATTTGCAGTCCATGTCAACTGGCCACGCCAAAGACTTTGTGAAAGCATTCCAAGATTGAAAACTTTGCCTTCAAAATGAAATGTGATTGAAAAACCTGTCAATCAATTTCAGGGATCTAACATGTGGAGCACCTTCGCAAGCCTGTTCCGTGCACTCCTCATATTCCACATTGGAGCCAGCTGGAGGCTTTCCGCAAAAGCTCTCCTCCATGCTTTGCCGATTAAGCAAACAATGGCATATCATATACATACATTCTAGCTGAAAAGCAGGAAAGCCATGCAAACAGTTTCAACTGCGCAGCATTTGGACTTTTCCCTTGCAATGGATCTTGAATATCCCAAGGGGAGTGAGCTATTCAACGTTGCACAAAAGCTGCTGGAAGCCATGTGCTAGTACTTGATTCATTCCAGTTGCTCCAGCTGTTCCAGGCATTCCAGTCAGCTGAAGGCCATCCATCTGCCCCCAATACAGGGCTCTCATGGCTCTCGTTTGAGCTCACTCCGCTCCACTCTGGGAGTTTCAGTGGTTCAGTTGAAGCAAGCATTTCCTCGACTGAAGGTCTAGATCCAGTCGGCGCTCCAGAAACTCCGTGCAAGCCCTGTTGGTTGAGCGGAGTTTGGCTAAAGCCTGGACCATTGCCAGCAGTCCTCACGTAATCAAAAGTCTAAAGACGCTGCACATGCTGGCATTTTGGTCGTGATAAAGCCAAGATAAAAATTGCACGTTGTTTCCTTCGCATTTTGGATGTCGCAGTACCGCCAGAATCAGTGTGTTTGCTTGTCAGCTTAAAAACTGAAAGTGATTGAATGTGAGAAAAGGTCGCTATTTACGATGTGCTATGCGCGCATGCTCGAAAACTCTGCAAACATCGGTGTGTCTTCTTTAAAGGAGGGCCAAAAAAATAGTGCAAATAGCGGTGCTTCGTTTTAGTACACCCAACACCACATTGAGCGACCGGCAAAGATATAGGTCTCTCGGGGGCCCCAACTCAACAACCCTTAAATATGACATTTAAAATATAAGTTTAGGGTTTAGGGTTTTAGGGTTTAAAGGTTTTAAGGCAGGGTTGAGGGTTGAAGGTGCATCAGAGCCTATAGATATGAGCGGTGGTACAAAAGGCCGCGCAAGTGCGGCACGGGCAAACGTAGGGGTTGCAGAGAATTATTTCTATTGTCAGAGTCGCTGAGAGTAGAGCAGCTCAGAAAAAATAGCTCAGAGCAGAGTTAAATGAATCAAATTAGCTCAGACAGGAGTAGCTCATAGTAGAGCAGCAGCTCAGAGAATCGTTCTGCTAGACACATATGTCCAGAAAATATCCGAAAGGTTGCCTTTTTCATTTTGCCTATAGAACCACAAGGGGCTGATACACGCATTGCTATCTATACCTGTTCTTCTTTCAGGGATCTTTACAAATAGTGTTACCTCCAAAGAAATGAACCAGGAACTTGTTCAAACTGCGAGTATCAACAGTGGATTGATCTACACCGAATCCATGTTGCTTCCCCGTGTTGCTTTAGATAGAATGAGTGGACTGCGGTGGATTGCTGGAAAGTGTACTAAGCCAATAGAAGATCTTTGACTTTGCGAAACATGCGAGATGCAAGCATGGTCCTTGGAAGAGCACTAAGTTTTAAGACGTAGCCAGGCGAAATTTCGTAGCCTGCGAGTGCTTTTTGAATAGCATCACGTTCTTCTTCTTCTTGAAAATATGCTCTGGCAATGCTCAAGGACGGCTCCGGGTCATAGTGTATTACTCTGACTCTCTTTGGGCCAGGTCCGAGAGATAAAATGATTGTTTTGATGTCGTCGCAAACAGTCCAGTGGGGGAAGTTACGCAGCTCCAAAGGATACCATTGAATTTGTTCCTCTTCAGGATGAGGTTTCTTCCTCTTTAGATTCTTTTCAATGGGATAGCTAGCAGATAGAATACTTCCAAATGCCTTTCAAGCTGGCAGCACAGTCCAAATGGGCACCATCACTAACAACAAAGAGAGCAAAGTACAAAGAGAAACATTCTTGCTGTGTCAATCAAAAATCATAGATCATAAATCAAAAATCATAAATAGCACATCAAGAAATCCAGGGCAAAAACCATGATCACCTGATGAGTCTATTGTCAAAATCTTTCATGCTTTTTGCACGGCCTAGTGTATGGCAATGAGAAGTGAACGAGAAGCAAGCATTACTTTTGCTGGACTGTCTTTTGCGACCAAGATCCAGCCTCCGAATGTAAGTGGAATGCCTTTCACTGCAACTAATCTAAGCCCGGGCCCCCTTGGTGCCTTTGAATTGTTGAGGCCCCTGATTGCAAATGCTGCTTCACCAGGGCTGACCATGGTGACAAAGCTGGCGATGTGCAACCCTTTCGATGGAAGGCAATGCACCCCCTGACAAGTCCGAGGACTGAAGCAGAATGAGATCAATCATTCCCTACAAACACTTTGCAAATCACATTGCTTCAATTCCCAAAAGAGTTGAACGGCCTCAACCTCTCCATAGTCTTCAACCAGCTCCTTTATCTCTTCTTCGCTTGTAGTTAGAGGGATCCTGAGAGCGAAAGGTGGGAATGAGTGCTGGGATGACTTTTCAAAACCTATAGCGTCATTCCTTTTTGCCCCTATTGTGCCACACACCACCGGTATGAAGAGGCAGTGTAGTGCTAAGCAGATCTAATTGGACTGCGCAATTTCAGCGGACTCCTTCCTGTGGTGTCCACTATTTTCTGAACACCTTGGGGCTATGCGCCTTTGAACCAAGGGTCCCGCACAGGAAAATACTTCTGCCTTCTGCTTGCGCTTGCTTAGGATCACCCTGGTCAGTCAAGATTGCCACTGCAGATTTCGCTTGAGGTGACGGACTTTGGAAGTGCATTCTGGGGTGTTCCAGAAAAATGCTGCGAAACCCATTCAAAAGACTTGCAGCACTTACGCATTGCTGATGGAAGGAACCTTGCACCAGTTGGGACATAAGGATACGAGACACTGTATACCAAAGCGATTTCAAACATCAATAATGAATCAATGTAGGATTGAGTCTTGCTTACCCCCACCTGAAGACCTACTGTATCTTCCATCGCAAGGCACAAAGGCAAGGAGGCATCGAAATGAAACAAGTCAGAACACGGAACCTCGAACTTGCTGTATAGTATTTCAGTGTCAACTATATAATGTGCAATAACAACAATGATTAATTAACGGTGACTCATGTGCAATAATAACAATGATTAACGATGACTCAGAACGTGAGTCACAAAAAAAGAAATCCCTCAGGGTCAAGTGCGGACAGTGCGGACTGGTGGCCTGCCCTGGTGCTCGTCCCGGAAAAGAAAAACGACTTCCAGGAGTTCCTTGCACCTGCGCCAGTGTCCATGGAGGTCAAACCCCAAAGACCCCCTTCCCCCTTCCTGCCCTGCCTTGTATCTGATGCTACAGGCAAGAACGAATGTTTTGCCTTCCTCTTGGATTTCCACCCTTTCGAGCACCCAAATGCAAACAAGTTCAACAGAGCTTTGCAAAGTAAGTTCAAATCATGTTATCCACAAGTGTCCTGCCTGTCATACAATATGGCTGCATTTTTGGCGCCCTCCGTTGTTGTGAAGTCAATTGACACGACCCGCGTGGCGTTCGGTTGCAATTTGCCCCTGGGCATGCGCACAAAAGGTGAGATTTCTTCTGGCTGGCGATTTTCTTCAAAGCTTGCACTAAGAGTCATCACGGCTTGGGCTCCCACAGATAGACATCCTCCACATCACCTTGTTGACCGAAGAAATCTCCGACTTGAGTTGAGGTCCAAAGTGGCGGGAGGCCCATACAGTATACAGATCGCTCTTCATATAATGCTCTTTGGTGAGCATCCTCTTGACCATTGAAATGCAGCTGCTCCTGAACCAAGCAGGCCAACATGTATGTCAGGCTTCGCACTTGCTAGTCTGAAGCGGTGTCTGTGTCTGAAGCCTCTGATTGGGGAAGAGGGCATGAAACTGAACCCATTTCGCAAAGTCTTGTCTAAGTGCAAGTGGAAGAAGAGATATCCCCAATACGAAACAAAATGCCCGACCAAGGATGAAATGCCAGGGGCGTTTTGACAACAGTGGACCAACGCAGCCTTGGAGATTCCTTTAGCGATTCTGTCTGCCTCTCTTCCTGCAAGTGCTTTCATTCTCGTTTGCTCTGCTACAGGACAACTACCACAAACAAAAGCTATGCCGCTACTCTGTGAATGCACTGAAGTTTCCACATTGAATTCGCTTGCTCTTTCAGCGTCCTCCTTCACGCTTCCATACTTTGCGCTTCTCTGTGCCCTTCCCCTTTCCTTCCCTTCCTTCACGAGAACCCCAACCTCTTGCTCCTTTGCCAGCTTTTCCGGCCTGAGCAAAGTTTGAACAGAATTGGGTGTGCGGGTCACGAAGAAATGCTCAAGGGGTTAGCTCTGCCAGGTTCATTCAGACCCCACCTTTGCATCCTGGAGTCTTTTTCTTATTATGGCCACTGGGTCCCGGCATCCATGCATGGATCCAAAATCAATGACTTTCCATGCAGTTTCGAAGTCCAGTGATTTCAGTATCTCTTCTGCTTCCGCACTTACCCAGGGTGAACTTTTGGCCACGAAAGCGTCGACAAGGTCATCGATAGAGCAATCTCTATGAGCTTCCATCCAATCTCTATGGGCCTCAACGCAGACAATTGAAACATGTTAAAGCTCGTTTCTGCTACCCCGATTAAATGAATGCGTTCAGGCGTTCAGAGCAAAATTATCTGAATCTGTCTCACAAATGCTTCTGCATTGTGATGTCCAGCCTGCAAGCACGCGTTCCATGCTCTCGATTTGAGGATTCCTATGGCATCCCTGCAGTTGGACAGCGTGCCCTCCTTTATCACCTTGGCACTGATCTTGACCCTTCAGAGTGAAAGCTTCTGGCTGCAACAATCAAACTAGGTGTCCGGCAGCTCTCTGATCTTCCTTGCTCATCTTTCGAAAAATCTCCTGAAAAACACAAATTCACGGGCACAAGAACTCTGTGCAGGCTTTGGCTTCACGAAAGGAATAAATAAATTAAATAAGGAACAATTTTCTGTTGTCTGCCTCAGCTTCGCTCGAAAGCTTTCGCCGGTTCTCCATGACAAAAGCGTCGACATCCTCAAGCGCAGGAAATTTTGCACATGGAACCGAATGAATGCAACATGCTCAGTTTGCTTCTTGGGACGTTTGATCGTCCAAACACACTGCGTGATGTTCTGGTTGGATGGAACCAACAAACCAAGTCTGAAAATTAGCTTCTCAATGCTTCTTGTGGCTCTCCTCTTCGGTTGGCTCGCCTTCCATGGCCACAATTGACAATCCACTGGCGTCACCAGGCACCCATGGCAAGCAGGCTGCATTTACCGCATCCCTAAGGAAGCAGGAATCATATGCTTAGCTGCTGAGGATTAAACTGAATACTACCTCTACCTTGCTCAACTTTGTACATGTATAGATTTGTATATAAGCTAAAGCAGACACTCAGAAAGCGTTACGTAGCAGTGGCACAGTACGTGAGCTTCTCTGCTTCGGCTTGAGCCTTTTGTGAGTCATATGCTGGCAATCAGTGATCAGTCTGCTCAGTTTACAAATGTTCATGGTAAAATTCATCGAATGCCATAGACTGCAGTGACTGCAGCCCCGGGAACGAAGCGTACGAAGCGTCCTGGGTCTTGTTAACACGAAGTCTCTTCCGAGTCCCAGAGCCGCATGATGCCGTGCACCTGGACATCAAAAATCCAAAATCGCATTCGACATTCGATCAATATCTCAAAGTATCTACTGTATTGCGTAGGGAACAAACGCTGAAGCAGTCAGAACAGTCTGTGTTGGGCTGACGCTCCCCATTCTTGCCAATCATGCCACTCGCCATCCACACAGCACATTGCCTGGCTGCTCGGTCAAGACATGTTGATGCAGGGTTGGGCTTGAAGCTCTTGCAAGCTTTTGTTTGCAGGCAATGTTCAAAAGAGTTACGCTTTGTGCTCGAGAATTGGTTTCAATATTTTAGAGCGCATGGTCATATTCTTCCATCTCAAAAGGTCTTGAAGGTTTCACCTGCCGGCCTGTCCCCTACAACCACTGACAGGAATAACCTCTTCAAATGGCCTGATCAAATTTTGCAACTGCACGCAGCCGCTGGGGTGGGGATAGGTGAGATGCAGCGATGCACTTAGAGATTTCAAATTACAATTCACAACTCCTAAAGGACAACACAGAAGCAAGACCCTTGTCGACTTGGTGATCCAGGCTTGGGATCACAAAGAGCACCACCGCGGGATGGCATTGTCATTATCGTACGATTTCGACCTCGAGCGCACGGTGGAGACTACACCTTCGCGTTCTGTTGTGAATTGAATCCGTCTATCTGGTGAAATGGAAAACTGCACTGTGAATAGAGCAGTATGTTTGTTTTCGTTTTCCTTGTTGCCCATACCCAAGAGCAGGACGTTTGTACCCAATGCCGCACTCCGTCGGTGCCTTGAATGCGCGTTGCTTCATCCAAAGCTGTGAAATGCCAAAACCGGCCAAAAGTTCAGATAGAATCCTACGAGACATGAATAGCCTGACATGCCTCAGGACCGAGAGCTTGGCTGGTACGCAATCTGACCATTCATTCCAATTGCCCCACGCACAGTCCACGCCGTCATGACAAAGACCCGAGGTACAGTGATCGGCCTGAGGCAGACACCAAGATTTAAAAGATTCATGAAAGCATCCTTTGCAGTTTGGCTTCGAAAAGGATATAAGATGATATAAGAATTGAGGGCACTTGTTGCCTCACTGATGGGGCAATCAGTCCAGATTTGTTGGATTAACTCAAAGGGAAAGCTGTAGGTTTTGACTTTCAACCTTTCTGAACCATCAGAACACCATACAGCAAGCAACATCTGAGGAGTAGCTAGTAGAATGTAACATCAAGCAAGAGAGTGAAAACAGTCATAACAAACTCCTACAAACTTCTTGTGGTGTCTCGGACATCTGTATTTATGACAATGCTTTCATGAGACTATATTCTAGCCCCCATCCATCCAAGAGTGTTTGGCGCTATGGCCAACCCCTCGCGTCTCTGTATATGTGTGTGTGTGTTGTATGTAAAAGTGGAGAAAACGACCTTTTGCTAAAACGTACGTCCTTTCCAAAAAAAACAGCTGTTGCAATGGTAGCATTGCAGTTGTTGTTGCGCTTTTTTCTGGACACTTGGTGTGATGCAAGTCGGGACGCGATTTATACACTACATACATGAATATTATATTACAAGTCTTTACTCCGCTGACCTTGCACAAGCATGCATGGGACAAATATTGGACTTGATTTAAGTCTGGTCCTAAAGGTCCAGATTTGGGACAGCAACCGTAGGGGGACTGTAGTCCATCTTTGCTCATCAATGAATAAACTTTTGAAGCTCTAAAGACTCTAAAGCTTTCTTTGAGTAAAAAAACAAAAAAGATTGATTGCAGCAGTTCGATGATCTTCCTCATGATGTTTCTGCATCTTTCCGAATGACAGGAACATGCCTCGATCAATGTGCCGGTGCATCCTTCAACACCTGAACAGCAAACTGTCAAGAACAAAAACACACCTCAGGGAGCTCAAAAAAAAACCGTCCTCCAATGGCTGGAACAGCAATGCTCCGTTTCCGCTCCTCGAAAGGATTGAATCGTCTTCTCACAACTCAGAAGTCTGGACAACTCGAAGTGTCCTTGTATCCTTCTCCACAGGAAACAGAGCATGGACTCCATCTTGACCACTGCGAATACTGGCACACCTGGACACATAATCAGTCGTGGTTGATTCCAGAGACAGTACCAGCGTGCTGTTCAACTAGGAGCAGCACAGTATTTGGAGAGTCTGGACACGACACCTGTCAATGACACGGATTGGTACTCTCCAAATTGAGCCCCACATGATTCTGTCTACATTTCCTGTCCGCTATCTCTCGCCCCTCGGCATCTCAGTATACACGTTGCCTGTCCGCAAGGCTGCGTTTCTAAGAGCGTGCCGGAGCATTGCAGACCTCAACACACAGCTCAGCACGACTGTCTGTCCTTGAGACACCTCGGACAGCTGAGATTCCTACTTCCATGCAGATGAGGCTTGATGATCCGGGATCGTGAACTGACAGAGCGCTGCTTTCGCTTGCCCTAAGACTCTATAGAACCCTTTGTCTGAGATGTCAAGACCCAGAGACGCTAGGACTCATGCTGCGTCAATGTGGCCATGTCTGTCAATGTGTGCGTGTGACACGTGTCACGGCAAGCCTTTGTGCTCCACCACAGCTCTTTGGACATGCACTCCACCTCACCATTCAACGGACATCGATGCAGTGGAGCTGCTTATGATGTTGACAAAGCAACAAATCTGGCGGAAAGGGTTCTCGTGTCTTGCATGTGACAAATGTGATCTTGGATTCTGGCGCGCTCCATTCCGAAAAAACATCAGCATCGCAATTGCTCGGCAATGACACATCCTTTCAGAAGGCGGAAATTCTACATATTGAATACAGTAAAGTAAAGTAAACGAATGCTAAGCTGCCTGTTTCGTTCGCAGTGCTAGGGAGCTGTGGAACGTGTGAAAGCTTCCATTGTTGTGTTTGGCCTCGTTCTTCAACCCTGCATGCCCAGCAGGCTCCTTGCCGCATCCTTTGGTTTCAACCTGCACACCTTCGCAGGCTTCTCCCAATGAATCCGCCTTGCCAATCGTTTGTCAGATGTCTCCACTTCAACACCGACAGGCAACAAAGAAGCAAAAGGCATCTGATTGTTGGTTGTGTCTAAAAGTTGTGTTCGAGAATCCGACGGAATGGATTATCTCTCTCCTTCGCACCTGACCGTCAATGTTTATGGATCTTTGTCCAAATGGCACCAATGAGAAAAATTGTTCTATCCTGTGCTAGTAGAAGAAGCCAGTCCTGCTGGCTTCCATCACATTCCTGCCAGTCGGACCTGCATCCCACTGAGCACGTTCTTTCTGTACCAGCGTGAGGGTGAACAAAAACTGAGCTTGCACAAGGGTCAACAAGTGTCTCAGCTTGCTGCCACTGTTCCCAAAGACAGTCTGCCGCAGTCGATGATTTCTCTGCGCACCTTCAACCGAAAATGGCAGGCTCAATCGGGGTGCGTGCCCCAATCAGAAAAAAGAAAGAAGATGGACGTTGGAAAAAAAAGACAGCCGGATCAGGAGAGTTAGTTCAGGAAGTTCAAATGAACACAGTGGCATTCAAAGCTACTCCGGTACTTGTGCTGGGAACGTGTTGCACATGTCCCCTTCTTCCATCTGTTCTAGGCCAGCTACGGAGCAGGCTCACATTGCTGCAGAGACAGCAAGCCTTGGAATTCCAAGTCACCAACAAGGACATACTCAGCACAATCCTCTACCTTTGAGCTTCAAACTGCCTAAGCAGGCTTTTCCACCCTTGGAAGCCTGCATCTCTTCAAAAACATCCCCAAATCAAAAACTGTTCTGGAAAAGTGACACAAACATATACAATCTCCTGCCTCTGTGGCTACTGCCCTAGAGCGAGACTGCTGTCCTTTTCCGCACCTCTACTCCAAGGTATGTGAGTCTTGTACACAAATGATGCGTAAGGCGTGAGAAAGAAACAGATTCCGTGTCTCTACGACTCTACCTATGCAGTCTTTCTTGAGGCCCGAACGTGTGTGAGCAAGCAGACCATTCGTCCCACTCTGTAAAACTGCAATCAATGGGTGCTGCTGACCTTCGTCAAGCCATGAACAACTACTTTGTATTATTAATATGTTACTGAAATATACATATATATATATATATATACAATATTACATGTGTATATATATATAACTATTTTTGCTATTGTGAATCAAAAAGCTTTCATCCCAACATATCACGACTGTTTCCAAGAGATGAACAATCAACTATCGCACAGACATGGAACGGATACTGCAACAGAAGGGGACAATGGACAGCTCTGGGAATCAGACCCTGTGAAGCAGGAGGCAGTCTCATTGAGGGAGCTCAAAGAGCAGGCCTGCATAGCTGATTATATATTCTTGTCCTGTAAGTCTTGCGTTGTCTTTTAATGAACATCTTATGAACATCTCTGTAAGTACTGTGCTACAAAGAAATGTGCTTTCTTTGCTTCGTGGAGAAATCAGAGCCTTTCCCTTGAAGGCTCCCGGCTCCAGCACCAGCCGGGCCCGGTACCTCCCAGCAAGAGATCTTTGGGAACGCGAAAAAAACTACATGATTTTTCAATCACAAAAAATCGAGAAGCTGTCAAAAACAATTTTCTATTTTCAAACCTGCAAGGCTCAGAAGATTTACAGCGCACTTGTTGTCCAGGTCAGATGCACATCCTGTCCACGAACTCCACGCACCAAGTCGGCAATCCTGTGCAATATTAAAGATCAAATCAAATCAACGCAACACCAAACCTGTACAATCCGCACTCCAATACTAGTGTGCAGTATGCATGACTTTCAAGATTTCTCCAAATCTTTGCTGTACCCGTGTCTATCAGAAATATGATCATTCTGTCCTTGTCATGGCAATTAGCTTCGCAAGGCTTCGTGCTCTTTAGGGTCCTTGGCATGGACACTACAGCAAAAAGACAAAATCATGTTCCACAAGAATCCTTCTTGGAAATGACACAACTTCATCTTGAGTTCCAGTCCCCTCGCAGGGTTTGCCACACTCGTTGTTCGCTTGTAGGACTTGACGATGACGAGTACAAATGCCCTTATGCAAATATTCATGCAAAAGAAAGTGACAAAGTTCTTGGGGCAATGCAAGCTATCAATATCAAGTTGCAGTGATGTTTTATATACATACTTTTCTCTTGCAGGCCATGTGACCTCACAAAGAGGCGAACTCCATTCCGACCACTCACCAAGCTGACAGTCCTTTCAAAGTTTCTTCAGAGAAAGTCAAAAGTCCAAACATCTGTCTGCAACACCGCTCTGTGCACACAGCTCTGCTCCTGCGGCTCGCAAGCCAGGCAGGCCGGCAGATCGCACCTCAGGGTCATGCTCTCAATCTGAAATTTGCACAAGGTTTGCTCAGAAATCCAAGCTGTAAAAATCCTGACGCAAGACACCCATTTGAGAGCAAGTATGCTAAGTACACCATGATCCATTTGCAGTCGCAGTTTTGTAGCTCACGCACTTCCACTTGTTTACATGACTACGTTTCATATTTCTTCAATAGTCCTCAGTGACATCTCCAAAGATCCAAATCTAAGCATGCTCACAAACGACCTTCGTGCAATTTATACATATATATATATATATATATATATACATATATACATATATTATAGACTGATTCCTTGTGTTGTTTTATCTTCTCTTGGATGATCTCAAGACCTCCACCGCGCTTCCTGGTCTTTGTACCAGATGTTTGAGTCTGCTTGTCTTTGATGCCCACTAACCGATCTGAAGATACCCTCATGACTTTTGTGTTGCAGATATCAGAAGGGTTCTTGTTGCATCCACCACTCAACATTACGAATGAGACCACGTTTTTGAAGGCGTCTAGAAACCAGACAAAAGACTAAAGCATCAAACTTTCCAGTGGTTGAGCCCCATGCTGCTGCAGGTCTACTATTTCTCCCTTGCAGTCCTGAACAAATCACGACTGGCGGTGCAGACCCATAGCACGTCACAGTGCTTTGTGATCTTTCTGATCCGGAGCCTTTTTTGAAGATGCGACTGCAAGTGGATCAGCGGGTCTCTGATCCTGCCAAGCAAAAAGATTTCATTCAATGCATGCGCCTTTTGATTTCAAGGCTTCATCCTTACTTCCAGAAGCAAACCCAGTCCGTCATTTGCAGCATGCGCTTGCGGAAGTGAACGCCCACACCACAAGTCTGGCAGTGAGAAGTGGGAATGGCTTCACAAGTTTCAAACATGCACAGGGGTTAAGTGTCTTCAGCAATGACAAAAAGCCCGGCCAGCCGCCAATCCAAGGTTTTATCAGCTTGCCAGCCTGCGTGCACGCTGCAAATCCTGACCAATCGCTCCAGGTGCACCAATAGAGCTGCTCCCCACACTCGCGAGAACACCTGTTTGAGAGAAAAATCAAAGCAAAACCACTACAGCATATCATGTGTAAAATATACATGATTGTTGCCTCAACTCAGAGGTTTCCATTCAATTCGAAACCACAAGCACATTGGGGTGCCTGGTTGTCTGCGTTGTTTCAGCTGCTTGGCACTCAAGGCCGCCGAACCTCAACGCATTTGAAGAGTATCCAAAAGGCTTGGCTGCTCTCGTATCTCTCGTCCAAGCTGAGGCAACAACGATGGCTGCTGTGTGATGCTTCTTGAGCGAAATCGCTGACCACTGCACCTTGACCAAGCAGTCGAAAATTGCAGCGATCAATCCATGGAGGTAAACTGTCCATCTGTCCGCCGGTGTACAGTACCCCAATATGCTCCGTGTCTGCACGTCAGTACCTATGTACATGCCCTGTGAAAGCATGACTTTTTGCGCATCTATGCATGTACATATGCGCCGTATTGCGCATGCAATCATACAGGCGGGGAGGCAGGCATGCACGTATGTATGTATGTATGTATGTATGTATGTATGTATGTATGTATGTATGTATGTATGTATGTATGTATGTATGTATGTATGTATGTATGTATGTATGTTGTGAATTCTACAATCTTCTCACCGATGTGAACAACTGATGTTAGCCTTCCACACCATTTCGATAACTTGACAGACCTTTCGGCTCCGGTGAGCTTGTGGCGTGGAGGGTGTGGTTTAGGTCTTAGCCTGGCGGATCAGGGTGTCCATTGAGGCCAGTTGGCCTATCATTCCTTCGTGCCGTAAGACGGCTTGGTGATCTGCTCTTTTGGGGAAAAGAGGAGCTGCAGTGAGCTTTGGGGTTTTGACGACCTCTGGGAGGTGCCCTTGGTGGGCAATTCACATTGGTAGCGGAGCTGCCGTACAGTACGGTAGTTCCAGTGGATTTTGGGTTGACAAGTTTCTTGGACAGTTGACATGGAAGGAACGGCGGCAGCCACCACTTCCAGCAGTGACGGGACCGGCAATGGCATGGTACCAAATCAATTGGCCATGTTAGTTCCCTCTTTCGACCCGGGAAAAGACGATCTTCAAATTTATCAGCAAAAGGTAGAACTCCTGTGTGCAACCTGGCCTGAAGGCCGTTTTGGGGAGCTAGCAACTCGTCTGGTGCTCAACACGACGGGAACGGCCTTTCAAAAGTTGCAACAACATCAATTGGAGGTCACGGCCAACGACAAGAGCGCAGTCAAGCGCATCATCACCCTGCTAGGCGGGACCTGGGGTCAAATTCCCCTAGAACGTCGTTTCGAGGCAGCAGAGACAGCTTTGTTTCGATGCCAGCAGAAACATGATGAGTCGAACGACTCATACATTGCCAGATCAGAGGTACTCTGGCAAGACCTCTTGTCGAAAGGCTTGAAGCTCGAAGAACTCCAGGCTTACGTGATTCTTCGTGGCTCTCAACTGCCTCCAGAAGATAAAAAACGAGTGATCCTTGACAGTGACGCCATTGCTGGAAAGTTGGAGATGCAAAAGGTCCAATCTGCCATTCGTATGCTCGGTGCAGGTTTCTTCCAAGAGATGGTGTCAGGTCGCAAGCAAGCAAAGTTCAAAACCTATGACAACAACATCTTGTTTGCCGACGATGCCGACGAGGAAGACACCTATCACGTAGCTGGAGATGATGGATTGACTGAGGACGACTTCCTTGACTCTTTGGCCAACGAAGGCGACGATGATGCAGCCTTCATTGTAGAATTTGAACAAGCTGCTCAAGAAGTTGTCCAAGAGGACACAAGCCTCGCAAGTGCCTTTACGGCATACATTGAGGCACGCCGTCGTCTTTCAGAGAAATTTCGTCATCGTGGCTTTTTTCCGATTGGCAAAGGAAAAGGAAAGTCATTCAACAAGTCTGGAAAAGGTAAGGGCTTCAAGAATGGTTTTCGCGATCGTCGTCCTCTGTCACAACGAATTTTGAAGTCGCAATGCAAGAAGTGCTTGCAATTCGGTCACTGGAAAGATGAATGTCCGAATCCACCAGCTAGTGGTGCCACCTCAACAACCGGATCGGGTAGTTCAGGACCATCAGGTCCAAGCTCGTTTGCAGGAGCCGCAGTTGCCGATATGCCTTCGTCTCTGCCTTTGGAATTTCTGAATCTTCAGGAATTCGCTGCCATTGATGAAGCCATGCCCCATGTCCAAGATTCATGTCCAGGGTTTAGCAAACAGTGTGTTGTTTGTTTTGGGGAAAGTTTAGGTAATCTTCGTGAGGGGTACGATAAGAACCTAAAGCATAAGGAGCCCAATAGATCAGATCTCAGTTTTGCCCGAGAGTGCCTCAGGAAACGTCGATGTGAGAAGATTTCAGCAGTGCAATCATCATCAAGTGAGAAGTTGGTAGATCTGAACCCATCATTTGCGGAAGCTGAGACTCTCAACGTCGTCTCAGACCATGGTCCAAGTTTTGGTATTTTGGACACAGGTGCAACTAAGACTGTTATGGGAAGTAATCTAATCAAACCCCTGTTGGATAGCCTCCATAATGAAGTTCGAAAACGGGTTCGCAGAAGCAGTTGTCAAATCACCTTTCGTTTTGGAAACCTGCAGACCCTTGATTCCACTCAGGCTTTAGTTATACCCATCGGTCATTTGCACCTGAAAATCGCGATCGTTCCTGGGAACACACCATTCCTCCTATCGAACACCTTAATTCGAGCAATTGACGTCCACAATCGTTTGTTCATGAGTCCGATGTTGAAGGAGACCATACCTCTTGTGTTGTCACCCAAAGGTTTGTTCTTGATTGACATCAATAGTTTGTCTGAAGTGGCCCGCTCGATGGATGGAAGAACAGTTCGAGAAACATTTACTATCACCGATGTCCCCGTGGCAAAATCCGATGCAGTGCCAGAATCTTCGCCATCAGGTAGTCAGTCTTGTGAGCATGAGAAGTTAGTGAATAGGCAAAGTACTGAAATCAAGGTGCATGAGACCAAGAGTTCTGATGTGACGGTCGCAGCCGCAGCCACGACCTCAGTCAGTGACTCTGAGACCTCAAGTCCTACCGTCCGTTGTGCCTCGTCTGTGGATCATGTCCCTGACCGATCGCCTGAAGAAGATCCAAGTGCCCTGCCAACAGCCCCAGGAGGATTTCAACAAGTTCAGCATGCTCGAGCTGGAGAATACCAAGGTGGACTTTGGCAACACCCATCGTGGAAAATCCTATGCCACGATGTGGTCCGACCACCAAGATTGGATCAAATGGTTCATCGAACACTTTCAACACAGCACAAATGCGAAGCACAGGAAGATCCTTCACTACATCGAGCTCAAAATCGAGAGGCACGAACTGGAAGGAACAACCGTTCCGGTGCCGACTGTGGAGTTTGCAGGAGCGAAGGTCAAGTCGACTTCCACAGCTCCGATGCCCAAGAAGATGTCCGCCGCCAAGACTCAGGCCAAGAGTCAGGCCAGCCCAGCTGCGATCAAAGCAGAGATCATGGAAGAACTGGGGGAGCCCTGGGAGGAGATCGATGTGGCAGAGTGGAGCAACAGGAGACACGTGCCGAGATGCAGGCACTTCAGTCCCGAATGCTCAACATGGAGAACGCCCTGCAGACCATCGTGAATCACATCCAGAACTCTGCCAGCACGCAGCAACAACAGGACGGCTACTGAGGGATTCCCCTGAGTGGCATCTGTTTCATGCCGGAGATGGAGATCAAGACTGTCAAGACTGCATTAATCAAAATGTAACTGAAGCATCGGATCGAAGTCGGTTTCAAAGGCTTGTTCGTCAACTTACCTCTGAACTTGAAGCTTGTGAACAAAAATTCAAGCATCGTTCCAATGATACTTCTATGTTATTTGAAATCTTTTGCAGCCGAAACAGTCAACTGACCCAGCAGTGCATGAACCTCGGTAATTTAGCTCAAAGATTTGGCATAGAACAGGGTAATCTCCATGAACCTGAAGGTAGGCGTAACCTGTTTGAAGCTCTAGTGCAAAAGGAACCTCGTAACTTATGGTATAGCCCAGAATGTGGACCCTGGTGTGCCTTTTCAGAGCTTAATGCCTCCAAATCCTTGGAAGCTTTCGAGCTGATTCAGAGTCGTCGTCGTTTGCATCTTGTGGATCTTGCACTTGGCATTGTACTCTTGAGATTTCAAATTCAGCATAAGAATCACTTCCATTGGGAACAACCGGGCCGTTCATTGATGTTTCGAAATCCCTTAGTGAAAGAAATGCTTGAGAAAACGCAATGTGCTCAATTCGATATGTGTGTCATGGGAGATCTCCAAGACCCTGTTTCAGGTTTAAGGATGAAGAAGAACCTTCACGTAATGACCACCTCAAGGAAGATGTATCAATTTCTTCATGGTAATACCTGTCCCGGCCATCATGAGCACCAACAGATTGAAGGAAGCACATGGTTTCAAGGGCAATTGATTCCCAGAACCAAATTTACCGAACGATATCCTCGCAAGTTTGCTCGCAGTGTTGCCCGAATCATGAACTCGGATCTGTGTAGTATTCCCACCATTTCAGAGCACTGTTTTGTCAATTTTGATGAAAGTGATCCTCGAGTCCACAAGTGCCCGCGTAGAGCTGACTCCCGAGCAAAGGCGAGTGTCCCTCCTGCCTTGGAGCCTGCAGAACTGCCCGAATTGAAACGTAGAAGGATTCAAGAGAAGGGTAGCGATAATAGTTATAAGTCCATTGAGAATTGGAAAATCGTTGTTGACAAAGTTGACCACATCACCCCTCGTGTTGGAAAGATAACCATTCGCGACCCTGACATCATTCAAGGCTTTCAAGATCTGATTCCTGACAAAGAAGTGCAGTTCGCAATCGCTTGCAGAGGAACCGATCGGGCCCTCGGCCCAGGCAAGAATGTAGTCTTAGGAGAAGCACCTTTTCGTCGTTGTGTGTTCAAACATCGCACTACTGATGCTGTCATGATTGAAGAGAATTGGGAATCATGGGAACAGATGTCCCAAGCAAAGATTCAGCGAAAAAGGACATCCTTGCCGATTGAATATAACGCTATTTGCTCGCAATCCTATGGAAGAACGGTCTGAACGGACTGGAACTCCAGCTGAATCATCCAGAGTCCCTTGGAATGAGACTCCGATGATGTCCCCCGAAGCAGGCAGTGAACCGCAGCCCAGTGCAGTCACAGAGTTCCCTGAGGGTGATCTTTCGGAGCCACAAATCATTGATATCCAAAGTGATAACCATGGACCTCGTTTTCTGCAATTGTCTAAGACTGACCAGCAAGAATTGATCCGAGCCCATAAGAATCTGGGTCATCCATCAAATGAGAAGTTGAGCCTTCTTTTGAAACAACAGGGTTGCTCCAGTGAACTCTCTAATGGAATTCTAGATCTAAAGTGCTCAGTATGCAGCATGCAGGCTCGTCCGAAACACAGTCGTCCGGGAACCATTAAAGAGTCTCTAGATTTCAATGATCGAATTGCCATTGATGGGTTGAAGTTCACTAACTCCCAAGGTCAGGTGTTCCATTTGTACCATATCATTGACATGGCAACCAACTTTCATGTGGCCATGATTGCACCGAACCGAAGTGTTGATAGTCTTATCCAGTGTGTAATCCAAATGTGGTTGTGTTGGGCCGGACCCCCATGTGAGATCATAATGGATTCCGCCACGGAATTTGTGAGTGAAGAGTTCGCCAGTTTCTTGCAGTCACATAATATTCGAAGTGTCACTGTTCCTCCTGAAGGTCATTGGCAAAATGGTAGAAGTGAAAGACATGGAGCGATTCTTGAGGAAATCCTTCGAAAAGTAGATATCGAACTTTCAATCACCTCATATTCAGATCTTCAAAAGGTCCTATGGCATGCCACCCAAGCCAAGAACTCGTGTGGTTTGAGAAGAGGATATTCACCAGAGACTTTGGTTTTCGGCAAGTCGGCCCGCCTGCCCGGCTCTCTGAGTGGTGACGATTTGTTGCCACGCCATGCACTAGCTGACAGTGAAACAAGTCAAGGAATTTCCTTTCGGGAACAACTGGCTCTGAGAGAGTCTGCTCGTAAGGCTTTCCATTCGGCAGACAACAATGCTGCCTTGAGAAGAGCTGTGTTGCGCCGATCCTGTCCTCATCGAGGCACATATCAAGCTGGGGAATGGGTTATGTGTTGGAAGTCAAATGTAAACCATAAAGGCTGGTTTGGGCCCCTTCAAGTTGTCCTTCAAGAAAATAACAGGGTTGTGTGGCTCACACACGGTGATAAACTGTATCGAAGTCCCCCTGAGATGTGTCGCCCTGTGAGTGCATATGAAGCTCGACTGATCAAATCCGACTCACCGTCAGAATCACTCAGAGCAGCAGTGTCACAGATGTCTCAAGTCTCGATGCCACAGCATAACATCCCAGTTATCGACATAGGAATGGGAACCATCCCTGACATGCCTTTAGGAAATGATCCACCTACATGATCAGGAACCTGAGATACCTCCATCACCTGAGGGATCAGTAGCAAATCCTGAGCAAAACATACCTCCAGTGGATGGTCTGGATGTCCCAGTACCAGCCAGTTCTGATGAAGAGATCAATTGTGTAGGATATCATTGTGTTGATGAATTTCCCTGTTTCCATGTAGAGAACAAACACCAGGCCTGGCGTTTTGAGATCGAGATTGGAGAAAGAGAAATTTCGCAATGGAGACTCGAAGAGAATCCTAGTGACATGGCATTTGTGGTGTCTGCCGCAAAGAAGCAGAGGTCTGAGGTTCGTCTCTCGGATCTATCACCAGATGAATGGCAAGAGTTTCAGGATGCAAAGAACTCTGAGATTTGCAATTGGTTGAAGACCGGTACTGTTGTAAAAATGCTCAGAAATCAGCTTGCCCCTGAAGAAATTCTTCGCTGTCGGTGGGTCTTGACATGGAAGCCAATTGAAGCTTCTGACCGTGATCCGAGTCAACCTCAAAAGGTTACCAAAGCCAAGGCCAGACTCGTTGTGCTAGGATATCTTGATCCCAATCTTGAGAACATTCCCCGAGATTCTCCTACGTTAGGACGTCATTCCAAGATGTTGTTGCTTCAACTGATTTCATCGTGTTCTTGGGATCTCCGAAGCTTCGATATTAAAGCTGCATTTTTGCAAGGGAAACCTCAGGATGATAGGATCATTGGACTGGAACCTTGCCCTGAGTTAGTCAAGGCCCTTTCCATGAAACCTGGTGAAATTTGTCGCCTTGTCAAGGGAGCATATGGCCTCATTGACGCACCATTTCTGTGGTACCAAGCTCTATCTCAGGAGCTAGTATCATTGGGTTTTGAAATCTCTCCTTTTGACCCTTGTTTGTTTGTATTGAGAAATCCAGAAACCAAGAGGCCTCGAGGCATCATTGGAATTCATGTTGATGATGGTCTTTGTGGTGGTGATGAGGTGTTTTTAGAGCGTCTCAAGCAACTTCAAAAGAAATATCCCTTTGGTTCCGAGAAGATAGGCTCTTTCACTTTCACTGGTGTCAACATGCATCAAAGAGGGGATAAGAGCATTGTTCTTTCGCAAAGTGAGTATGTCAAGAAGATTGCCTCCATTTCCGTAAGTCAAAAGAGAAGAGAAGAACCCACTGAGAAGGTCACAGAGGATGAGCGTCAACAGCTTAGAGCACTAGTCGGTAGTCTACAATACGCAGCCGTGAACACTCGGCCTGACATTTCCAGTAGGCTATCTATGATTCAATCACAGATCAATAAAGCAACAGTTGGAACTCTCCTGGAAGGAAATAGAGTACTTCATGAGGCCCGAAGACATCATGATGTCAATATAGTTATTCAACCCATCTCCTGTGATGACTTTCGTTTTCTTGCATTCTCAGATGCATCCTTTGCATCTCGAAGCAATCCTGATTCTCATGCTGGTTTGATAATCTTAGGTACCCATAAGCATATTTCTAAGAACATTTCCTGCCCGATCAGCCCATTGTCATGGGGTTGTAAGAAAATCCAAAAGGTTGTCACCAGTACTCTTTCAGCTGAGACAATGGCACTTTCCTCGACATTGGATCAACTGTCATGGCTGAAATTGTTTTGGGGCTGGATATTGAACTCTGACGTGAAGTGGAAGAACCCAGAAGAAGCTTTGAAAGAGCTTCCAGCGGCCATATCCACGGCTAGTATCAAGACATCTGTCGAATCCGATGTTGCCACGATTGATTGCAAATCGCTGTTTGATTTAGTATCCCGGACAGCTATGCCTAACTGTCAAGAATTTCGTACTCAGCTACAAGCTCGTGCAATAAAGGATTTCCTCCAAGAAGGGACGGATCTTAGATGGGTGCACTCAGGTGCACAACTAGCTGACGCCCTCACCAAAGTCATGGAAAATTCTTTCTTGAGAGAAACTTTGGCTGTAGGAAAATATCGATTACATGATGAACAAGCTACTCTGAAACAACGAGCATGCAATCGTAACAGGCTTCGCTGGCTTCGTGATGGATGTTCCGACCCTGATGTCAATCCAGGTCTCGACCAACAAATTTGAAGACTTTATAATTTTCTGGGAATGTGAATTCTACAATCTTCTCACCAATGTGAACAACTGATGTTAGCCTTCCACACCATTTCGATAACTTGACAGACCTTTCGGCTCCGGTGAGCTTGTGGCGTGGAGGGTGTGGTTTAGGTCTTAGCCTGGCGGATCAGGGTGTCCATTGAGGCCAGTTGGCCTATCATTCCTTCGTGCCGTAAGACGGCTTGGTGATCTGCTCTTTTGGGCAGTGAGCTTTGGGGTTTTGACGACCTCTGGGAGGTGCCCTTGGTGGGCAATTCACAGTATGTATGTATGTATGTATGTATGTATGTATGTATGTATGTAGGTAGGTAGGTAGGTAGGTAGGAAGGTAGGAAGGTAGGAAGGTAGGAAGGTAGGAAGGTAGGTAGGAAGGTAGGAAGGTAGGAAGGTAGGAAGGTAGGAAGGTAGGAAGGTAGGAAGGTAGGAAGGTAGGAAGGTAGGAAGGTAGGAAGGTAGGAAGGTAGGAAGGTAGGAAGGTAGGAAGGAAGGAAGGAAGGAAGGAAGGAATGGATGTGCGGAAGTAGCGACGTATGGTTGTACGAATGAAAGGATACACAAGCTCAATCCAATCTGATCTAATCTAATCTATCTAATCTATTCTGATCTAATCTATCTAATCTAATCTATCCAATCTAATCTATCCAATCTATCTAATCTATCCAGTCTATCTAATCATCTAATCTATCTAAATCTAATCTAATGTACCTAATCTATCTAAATCTAATCTAATGTACCTAATCTATCTAAATCTAATCTAATGTACCTAATCTATCTAACCTACATAACCTTTCTACTCTGTAAAAAGCTCTCTGTTTTATCTAATCAATCCAATTTATCCAATCTATCCTATCTACCCTGATCTATCCTATTTATCAAATCTATCCATTGAATTCAATCTTTCTAATCTACCTGTTACCTATCTTTCTTTCTATCTATCTCTGCTGGTTGGTCGCTCTATTGCGCTGTTGGTCCATCCGTCTGTCGGTCTGTCTGTCTTTTGGTCTCTTGCTGTCTGCTTGGTCGGTCGATCTGTTGGTCCGGTACGATGTTCACACTGTACCAACATGTTGTGAGGCGACACGAAATAAGCCGAAAGAAAAAAACACTGGAAAGAGACTTGAAGACATGCTGGGAGCACTTGGTGCAATTCCCCCAGTCGCTCCAAAGTCCGTATTGGCAGTCGACCTGGCTTTGGCTTCAGGTACTTAGCCGTGTGTACAGTGGAGGATATCACATGGGTACAAAGCCTTGTCGCCGCAGCTCTGGGTGTTGCATGGCACCGTTTCCAGCGTCTTGCCCTGACAGCGCAAGCATGCAAGCCACGGCCCACCACAGGAGCATATATTGAACATGGGAATTTGAAGAACGCCCACTGAAGCCGTTCGCCTTGCAGGGAGACATCGATCCATCAAGACCAGGCAATACCTGCAGAAGGCGTCCAGTATACTCATGCATATTCCAAGACACTCATTGTTTCAAGTGTAGCAAACACAAAAGCATCTGGCGGCGCAAGGCCGGCCTTTCTGCTTCGTGACATTTGACCCCCATCACAAGTAGCTGAACATGCCGACCAAGCAGACCAGTTGCCTCAGATGCAGCAATTTCTGCAATTCCAGAAAGCGATGCAGCAGCTGGTATTTATCACCAAAAAAAAAAGTTCCTGTGTTCAGGACCGAAACTGCAACCTGCTGGTGGTGGATTGTCGCAGGTTGTTCCTGGAGACTCTGAGCGCTGCCATGAAAGTGCTTGCAAAATGTCGCCATGGTTTCACTTTGAAGCTTTTCTATGCTTTTCTGCTCTGTTGGCCTGGTTCTGGGGGACAGTGCTCCATCTCAGAGAGGCTTGTTGCCTGCGTCAAACCAACTGAAATAAATGTTGACTCGTTTTGCAAGGCCGAAAGGTTAAAAGAGTTGTCAAGAAATAAAAGCACCTTCTCCTGTGAACCACAAGGTACTCCCCCATCCTTGGGATGCACCTGACATTCTCCACTCACAGAAGCACGATGCACAACAGGAACAATAGCACAAGGAAAACAAAACATGAGCTGATGAAGCTGGCGAAGCTTGTGAAGACACTGACTTCGGCATCCCTTGCATCCCTTGCTCCCCTTTCTTCCCCTGTCACATCTGCCTTGATGCCTCTGCTCCTCTCACGGACCCCAGAACAGGGCTTCGCACAATCTGACCACTTAGTCCTCGGTTCTCTCTGGGTCTGCCATCCACTGCGCGCAAGAGTGCTCCCTCTACTTAGCCTTTCCCTAACCTTTAGCACCTTGAGTTCAATATCATTTTTCCGTGCAAAACTTCTGTATCAAAACCCACCCAGAGCAGTGCACAGACTCTGAGCTTGGATTTGATCTGGCTGAGTGACCAGACCATTCTGTAAGTTCACAGTCCACGGATCCGGAGCAATGAATGCCATCATTGCAACTGAAACGAACTCGGAATGAAAAAATATGGCAAGCAAATGCTGAAAGGCTAAAAGAGAAGCATTCACATTTCAGTAGCAAAGAACGAGGGGCTAGGCTATATATATATATATAATATGCAAATTCATCCATGAACTTCTTGTGCCTTGTCTGTATCACTCTCCCTGCCTCTCGATCTTTGTTGCCACTCCTTCAGCAGGTTTACCGCATTGGTTTGCCTCTTTGGTCACCCTGCAGCGGACAACGACTTCCGGAGAATGGAACAGAATGGATATGTGATGCGTCCAAACTTGAAGCGCTTGCAAATTGAAGTTTTCAACAAAGGCCTTCGATGTGCAAGGCGGAAGCCACCACGACAAGACTTGGTACAATCAGACCAGCCTGCAGGAGGTTTCTCTGCTGTTTGATGGCGGCTTCAGACTTATTGGTGAATTTTGTTTTATTTCGGCTTTGAAATTTCTTGACGTTCAGGAGCCTTCCCATTCTCCCCACAGACCATCTTGGCAATCTTTGAAGACATCACAAGCTCCCTCTCCACATGGCTTCACCTCCATGGGTGCAACTTCATCTGCAGTAAGCAAGCACACAAAGAGGGGAGTTACCAAAGTTGTCTCTAGTCGTTTGCTGTTTGCTTCCTCCAGGGCAAGAAGTTCGACATGCAAAACTTGGAAAGCTTTTGCTCAAAAATAAGAAGCCTCCATGAGATGATTCTGCTCGAAATTGCAAGGCTGACCACCCACAGAAGCATGCTTCACCACGCGTCGATCTCGCCTGAATCAAGGGACATCAAGTGTATAAAGTTATATGGTGGTCCATACAAGAAAAGCATGCAAAGACACGTGGAAATATTATGAAATACGGATGGGAGTGCTTCAAGAGAAGTGGACAACACCCCAGCCCAACACTGCAATCTGAGGCGGCAGCTCTGTCATTCCCCCTTCGCAGGTTTTTGTGCAAGACTTCCACTCAGACCTCAGTTCAAGAAGTCATTGTAGTAACAGTCCAAACAAGACCAATGGCAACAAGCTGCAATCTAAGCAAAGTGCCAAGGGCTTATCTCACAGTCTTGAACTGCACAAGTTTTCCAGCTTTCCTGCCAGGAGGCAATGTATGTAGTGGGCAAGCCGTACAAAGAGATCGGACCAGCCATGACACATGGCTCTACCACCCCGTTCACACTGTTGAGTTGTGACCGTGGCCCTGCCTTTGCACTTTGGTTGCATGGCTTCGTTTCTGCCAAGACTAAATCGCAGGCTTGTCCACCGGCATCCGCCTGGATCAGGATGCGGACCAAGCTGAAGTCTCCATGATATATTTGACATGTCACACAGAGCCTCCAAATACGTCCGTGTCCTTGTGGAACTTCCGGGTGCACAGGAACATGCACCCCACTCGGACCTGAGACACTCAAACAAGCTGAGTAACAAAAGTGGCACCAGTGGTTTTGCAACTTTCAGGGCAAGCAAGGACAAGTATCTTGAGTGTTCTGTACCTTGTAGGTTTGAACAAGATCCTCTTTGGTGTAACAACGAAAGGTTTTCTTGAAGTGATTTTGGCACACCAAAGAATTCGTGTCTTGTCAGTGCATTTTGCCTGGAAAATGCTTGCAAATTGTGAATCTAAGAAGCCTAAGCCCAGACGCCCCGCCCCAAGGTAGCAAACCCAACACCCAGGCCCAGAGCTCTCAACTTCTAGATGAATCATCCGCTCAGGTAGTGCTTGGAGGCTGACCAAGCTGAAGGTCTGCAAGGCTGATGATACAGGCTGCACGACAAAGTATTGCACGAAACTGTTTCCTGGCAGTTTGCAGTCAAAAAGGCGGCCATGTGCATCTCACGTGTGATGGTTTGGTGTTGTCAGAAATTGTTCATCATTTGACCTGTTAGCTTCATGATCAATTCAGTCCTGTAGAGATGCCGTGCACAAAGATCCCCCAGCAGCTGCGTGGGTAGCAATATTTCGACTCCTATGGGTTCCAGGGATCAAGGTAGATTTTGGCTCCATTTCTCGTCACTTTGTTTTTTTGTTTGCAATCACAGACCCCATCCTCATCATGATTTAATGCAAAAGCAATAAGACACTGACGGCATTCAGTGTAAATAAGAAAATACCCTCAAATACCGTGTAGATTGCAGAAGTATTGGAAAAAAAAACAAAGAAAGGCTTCGAACGATTAAAACACGCGCCAGTGTGTATCTTCATGCTACATACCTTCATTCAATGCATCAATCAAGTGGGCAAGAAGCTCTTTTTAAGGTTCCTAAACCTGACAAGAAGGAAGCAGGAAAAAAAATGCTACGTTTGAACTAAATGCATGACGTTCAATCAACGAGTCCAGAGCTTTCTGATGATGCGGGCGACGTTTAAAATTACATGGCCGGGTGGCTTCATACAAAGAGGGGTTAGCAAGTAGTATTCGCCCCAATTGCTGCAAGTCTTTGAAGAACGCAACCGGCGCCTATTCAGCCTAATTCCATTAGGCGAAAAACTTAAGTCGAACAGGTTGACTGTAGCTCACTCACCCAGCAGCACGTCGCCGTTCGGGGTATGTCTGGAGTCCGCATGGTGCCACAGTGACAAATTCAAGTCAAGCTCTTGTCCGAGGAAAAGCCTTCAAGCGAGCGCACTGGGCACCATGCTCATTAACGCATCTACGCGTGTCAAATACATCAAGAATTTGTCAGGGCCCAAGAAATTTTGAGGGGGTTCTTCTGCCGTCCACACAGCAGCACGTAGCCATTTCACATCTTCTCACATGCATTGGCATCCAGTATCTCTAGCCCGAGTTACAGTATGGCGTCAGGTCTGCACAAACTGTCTAAGATGAGTTGGATTGAACTTCACAAGATCCATCAAGCTTGCACAACGTGGCAGGCCCATTCAGCTCAAAGCCAGGCGACCCATCAGGCTTGAAGAACACGCCGGCGCCCGGCGGTTGAACCCCCTACCGTCCTATCCATGCATATAAGACCCAAAACTTATCACTATTAGAAACTATATACAGTAGTTATAATTGATCACATACCGAATAAATCTAATACTATTAATACTATTGTACAACATTGTGGTGTAAGTTGACATGCTTCAACTCCCCTCGCATGCCGTCCTCACAGTCTGACCACCTCCACAAGATCGATCACAAATCTGCCACTCCGACCTGAGGCTCAGCTGCTCAGCTCTGTCCCACTCCGAGCCTCTCACACCCTGAAATTGAGCACACCTGAAATTAGAAACGGCTCTTCATGCCTTTCAAACTCCTATCACACTCCTATCACGTCATGGAGTCATGCAAGGTTCTCTACAAAAGGTTCACAGAAACCTTTGCACAATCCAACCACCGCTGAGAGGCACAGCAGGAATAGCTTAAATTTAAGCAGGCAGCAGCAGACCAGAACATAGCCGGTGCAACCCAAAACACAGGCAAAACTGAGGCTCCGACCAATCGCTCAGCCCGCAATCACTTGCACTTGGAGGAGTCGATTCTGGGCACCTTCAACTTACTGAAAGATTGAACAAAAACAAGGACACCGACTGAAAGATTTCAGAAAAAGGCTTGAACAATTGATAAAGTTTGATAAAGGACAAGGCTTCAAGGCTTCAAGGCTTCAAGGCTTCAAGGCTTCAAGGCTTCAAGGCTTCAAGGCTTCAAGGCTTGGTCCCCGACGCCAGAACCTCCAGCAGCGAACCCTTGCAAGCCTGTAGGAGTGACGAGGAGCGATGCAGTGGGAATTTGTGAAAATCCCTGAACCTTGCAGGCATTGCAGGCCTCGCCAGCTGCTGAAGCATGCTGCAAGACCTTTCCTGCAAAAGACACCGCTCTCAGCGTTGAACATTGACACGACTGACACGGACCCGCTTACTTCAAATAGCGCGAAATCAGTAAAAATTCTTGGCAGCAAACGACTGCGGCGTTTCTCTTCTGCCACATTACAAGAGCTCCATTCGCTCCTGCGCAGTTCAACATCCTCTTCTGGCTGTGTTGTATGTACACAGGTATTTTATTTGTGTTCATGACAGTGCATTTATCAGTAATTCCATGAGTAAGCCCAGAAACAAGCAATGCTGTAGCTCCACGCCAGATTAAAATCAAAATGCCACTGGGTGCTTCAAGTTTCAAAGGCTCGCTCCAGATGCTCAATACGCAATCCGATGCTTCACCAAGTTGACAAGGGCCTGGCCCAATCCGGACAGAAACAGCATGCTCAACTAAAGCCATCCCAAGTTTTGGAGCAATAGTGTCTGCAATTCTTTACAACTTTACATTGCATCCCACAGAAAGCTTTGCTCGGGACAACAAGTCAACGTTCGCGCCTGTGTTGCAAGGAGCAATTTCTCCCAGAGTGTCAGCACAGTGCCTGAAGGATACAAGGGCCCAAACTAAAGCCACGCTATGTTTCCAAAGAATCCGCCCGCACCGTAGGTGCAAAAGGGCGTGTCTTTCCGGAGGCGCTAACACAGTCAGCTTTAGCTGGGGTGGGGGTGCCCTTTTTTTGCAGGTAACATGCATGGTACGTTCATAAAACAACGTAATTTACAGCATTTTTGGGCCCAAACAGGCTCCCCTAATTCTAGGGGTTAGAAATTTGCAGCAAAGATTGTGACAAACAAAATGTCAAATTTAGGTGCAGTTCAGCTATTTTTTTCGATTTGATACCTTCTTGAGTCCGGATGAACGGTGGCAAAAACGCAGCAAAAAATGATTGATTTTTAATTGACGAGCATGAGCTGAAAAAATGTGAAGTTCTAATACATGACTCTTGTATCCCAAAAAGACTAAGTGCAAAGCTTCAGCTCGAACGGACTGTTTGTTTTGTTCATAGTGGTTGCGACCAAATCTGTATGTCTTTTGAGTGATGCTTTTCCACCCTTTGCCTGCATCACTCATCGCTTTATCCCCCTTAAGCGTGCGAGGTGAGATGCAGAATGATCAAAAATGGAAGACATAAGTTCCTGGATGGAAAGGTGCAAACGACCAGTAGGGTCTTCCTGATCAACTCTTCCTCTGCTCAAATCATCTGCACGACAATTCTCTGTAGAGGATGCTCTGAAGGGGTTCAAGTTAACCCGTGTTTGGAAAGCTAAAGTTTGACAAGCCCTGGTGATTTTAGCCGGAACCGGCAGTTGGGTAAAACCTTGATGTAAGATGGCTTCTGCCGCTTGATTATCCAACCTGGTTTCGATTGAAATGTCAATCCCTCTGAAATATCGTTCATGATGACGAAAAAGAATAAAGACCAGTAGTTGTGCCATCATTTCGAAAGACAAAATGTAAGATTGCATTGATTCATTTGGAAGCCAATTCTCCACTTCCTGTCTGTCAGCTAAAATGGAGAACCATAGGGTCCCCGCAGGAGATTGGAGCCAAGCTCCCAATCCAAATGTAGATTGATCTGCGAAAGCGTCTGCCCCTGCTTGTAATGAGAATCTCCGGTTTGACGAAAGGGGAACTAATGGTGTAGATTGCTCAAAGAACTCTAACATGATTGTAATATCAATGGCTTCATCTTGAAAAATCTGAACCCGATTCGATCTGCAACTCAGAAAGGTGGTCCAGGCATACGAGGAGTCAAAACATGCATTTTTGAATCCTGCAAGAGTAAATTTGGAAAACTGCAAAGTGCCCAGTCTCTGAATACTGGCACCTTGAGGGACAAAAGGTTGTTCGAGGAAATGAGAGAGGGAGCCATCCTCATGTAAATGTTGTAGTACAAACTGGATTTGAGACTTGTTGAGGCGTACCAGCTGAATACCAGTTCTGGATAGGATTGTATAAAGAGTACTCAACATCCATTTGATATGTGGAAACATATCAGTGACCCAGAGAATCGTACCAGTGAGTTTTTCTACATCTCTGCGCAAAAATTTGCCAGGTTTAGAAAAGTTTCTCAGATATCGCACAATTTTCTGTATTTTCTCTTGTGTAATGGACACAGTGTCAGTCGTTGTGTCAATCTTCCATCCAATCCAGGTAATCGTCGTTCCCATTTCGAGTTTGTTCCATGAGATAGGTACGCGTAAAAAGGACATGAACATGAGAACCAAGGATGCTTGTAAACCAGAAGTGTCTGTGTAAAATCCAAATACAAAATCGTCCACAAAAACCATGGCAACATGGAAAATATATAGAAAATGGTGAATGCAACGTAATAAGATCCCTGCGGTACGCGTCCAGTAGTATGCAGAGCAAGTTCCGCCGAAGTGTAGCACCTTGTAGTGGAAAATTCTGTCCTTGAACCTGAATGCCAGAAGACCTTGTTGTTCTGCGCAAACTTTGATCCGTTTATGAGCGGATTTAATATCGACATTCAAGAGAACAAGTGGTTTTTTTGTGGTTCCTGTAAAACTGGATTGTAAGTCTGATAATCTTGGATAACTGTATTTTTCCAGAATGGCCTTGTTCGAGGCTGGGTTCAGTCCCGAGATGGTGCTATCCAATACCAATCTTGGTTTATCTGCTTGTTGAGTTGCAATACCAAGTTTCCCTATTGCAAGCAAATCACCAAACTTCGTCTTTGCTGATTCCAGAGAGTCCAACTCTGTAACAAAGCCATCGTCAATCTCTTTCTGAATCAATTTCTCCAAAGTATCTTCATCTGTCTCAGCTGATTTCCAGTTGTTTTCAAAAGACCAGAATTCATTTGATCCGAGGCCCTGTTCTTCCTGTTTTAAGGGCCAAACACCACTGGGTTCAATGACTTTAGAAACCCCAAGGTCCACACCTGTGATCAAAGATTTCAATAGTTCAGCGTCTGGGTCTCCGGCCAGTTTGGCCAATGCGTAAAATGCATGCAACCGAAAAGGTTGATCTGGAGGGATATCAAAGGATGGATTGACGCCATAAGACTGAAAGAATTCCTTGAAGATATTGTCGATTTCGTTTTGTATACCTGTTGAGAAAGGCGATTCATTGATTTTGGAATGGATATGTGATGTAAGCACCCGATGTAAATTTCGATGGTAGCAAAGTGTTTCCAGCTTTTTTCGTAAAAGAAAAAAGACATCTGAAGTGAAAGGCAATGGCCAGAGTGCTGAGGAAGCCAAACCGCCACCATCTGGGATATGTGTCAAACGTAAGGGTGCTCTGTCAGGGAGAGTATCCAATAAAGAGTGCATATCTTGAAAGCTCTTGTTTGCTGAACTCATTGTTGTAAAATTAAAGAATTTGATAATGCGATCCACCAGTCGACGAGGGTATTGTGCCGTATCGCTTGATATGAACCTTCCGTCCTGATTCCGCTTCCCCGCAAAAGAAGGATGTTTGTAAGAACATTGACACTGTAAGGATGATTCTGAAAAACCTGGAATGTTCGAGACGAATTTCCAATCCTTGTTCCAAGGTTCCTCATCAGGTTCACACGTTTGACAGTGGCTGAAGATTGCTGTTTCTACCAGAAATTCAACGCAAGCCAACTTAATGAAGTCTTCATCCCAAGTCATTGCTGAAAGCGGTGACTCCAGAGAACTGTATCCTCCATGAATATGGTTCAAACGAAGTAAATGTATTGTTCTCAACATAATTTCCCTGCTGGAAAAGAAACGTTCATGACAATCTGGGTTGTCAAATATAGGAAAATTCATGCAATCTGGAGAGCGACATGGTGGAGGTCCGGGTCTCTTCAACTTTAATAAACTGTATTCAGTACAAGGAGGAGCTCCATGTAAATTTGCGACCAGTCTTGCTGCAACAATTCTTAACATCAATTCATAGCAGAGATTGTCAAGAATATTGAAATCTTTGTTCAACTGAATATCGAAAGGTCTGATACAAGGTATGCCTGAATCCGAAACCGCCTGTGTCAAAGGAAAATTTGGTCCTGAAAAAATTTCCCAGAAGAATCTTTGTCTTGGAATCGGGATAAAATTTGGTAATTCCACCAATTTTGAGACTTCGTCAAGAGATTGAAGATTTTGATCCAATGTAAACTGTTCCTGAACCATAGAGGGTCTATCCAAATTGTTCATATCATCCTCAGGCAGCACGGAAACTGAGGGATGTACAGACATTGGTATGTCTGAATCTCCTGTAACTACCTGATAGACAGTATGATCCATGGGTCCGTCCAATTGTTGATTCGAGTCAGTTGGGATTTCCTGAGAAATAGGCTGATGTGTGGGTGGGTCCGTCACGATCGATGCATCTAATTCATGAATATCCGGCTCAACATCCTGAAGATCCAGATATATAGGATTTGTTGTTGTAGTTTGCAAAAATTGCTCATAATCAAGGGTAGTTGAAGAGTTCATAGATTCATCCGGAATCCAGATCTCCTCTGTACCCGAATCTTCTTCTTGCGGAAAATGTCAGTTTTTGTGGTCCTTCGCCGCGTGAGCCTTTCCACAAGGCTTACCATTCACCAAAACTGGGCAATCATGACTGAAACGGCAATTTGTGGATGAGCATGACTGAAAAAGATGAAATCTATGGCAAAAGTTTTGACCTTTTGCATTCTTGTTTGCCCAACTCGAAGGCCATGATAGTTTCTGTGTATAGTCTCTTTTCACAAACACGTCTGTTTTTCCTTTTCCTTTTCCTTTGCCCTTTCCTTTACCTTTGTGTTTTCCTTTGCCCCCTTTGAGGGAAAATAATTGTCCTTTCCCCGTACTTTTGGGTCTTTGCATCAAATGTATGTTCAAGAAATTTCGGACAGTAAGAACCTCAATCATCGCTGCTTCCATAGACCAAGAATCAGGATCCTCATTCACCAAACGAAACGTTTCACACCAAAATTCTCTATCTGCTGATTGAGCCTCTTTCAAATTGGGAGGCCTGAGTGAGGCATCATTGGATCGTTGGGTATATAATTTCATGAATGAGGAGATATACTTCTTGCCCTGTGAGAGATGGCATAGACCAGTTAGGGCAAACGCAATAGCTCGAGTCCCCAATAAAGTCTGGATAAAGAAAGGAGCACCACTAAGGTCATCTTCATCTAAATCAATTGCTGCATCATAGAGAATGATCCCTTCCAGTTTTTGACGACGTTTTCCCTTCTCTTGGAGGTCCACCCAACGGGATTCTGACATGATTTCTTTCCATGGGATCCAAACAAATGCTGACCTGCTCTGTTGTTGGACAATCTGGGCTATGTAACGGGAGCAGGGCATACTACTGCTGTCCAGGCATTCTGAAGGATATTTGGATAGGAAGTTTCTTTTCATTTTCAAAATGTCTGCTTCCTTCACGCGAGAAGGAGGGAGGTCTGCCCAAGCCAAATCCAACAGGCCATCAACGGAAGATGTATGCTTGGTTTCCTGAGGTCCTGACTCCATAAAGGAAGATTTCATCTCGTGAGATGCTCTATGGAAAAGAAATCTGAGGGAAGCTGCCGGAGGAGAATGTAGCCAAGATTCATCAGGTGCATGCTTTTGAGCAAAATTGCCTAAGTACTCCTCAAATTTCTCTGAGGAGTTAAAAGCAAAGGCAAACACGCTAATACTTGTGAATCCTTCTTCCAAAAGGTGATCCTGAAGGTCTGGAGGAACCTTGCATTGATTCACCATATCATGGAAATCTTGGTCCATCACCTTCTCATTATCCTCCAGCTGATTCCAATCTTCTTCCGCCATGTTGTGAAAATTTAAAGATTTTCTCATCCTTGAACCATACTTCATCAAGTAAAAGAAATAAGGGGTTGAACAATATGCTCCGTGCAATGGACTGTCAATTTTAGAAAACTGAAATCAGTGAAACATTGCAAAAATTGAGTTGTTTCCTTAAGAGCAATAATGCAAAAAAACCATGACATAAAAATGGATCGAGTGATGAGGCTTTATTTCTTTTTTACCTG
>DF240519.1:0-37500 GCA_000507305.1 Breviolum minutum Mf 1.05b.01 | reverse complement strand
AGATCAAAGTCAGTCCGAGTGCGCATTTCACAAATTGCAGCAGTCCCTCGTGGACATTTTCACTAAATTCACTATGTATCACTACTATCCACCGCTTATCTATTCAAATTCCTATTCTGAGCTTCTTCCAGCAAATGCTGCATTTGAACTTGTTTAGTCAGACCTTACTCCGGCAGTGAGACAGTGCAAACCTGTCCTTGTGCAAAGACCTGTGCATCCAAGAGGTTCCGACCAAGCTGACCAATCTGAAAACCTTGGACTTGGAATAGGTTCATTGAATCAGTTGAATCTTTGATAAAGCGATCCTGCCTTTAACTGCCAACGACGGAGTGTGGCTCTGAGTACGCCACTCACATGGTCTAGGCTCTGCTCCATCTGGGCAGTACGTACTTGCAGCAGGGCAGTCAGCCTCCAAGTTGCCACACTAATCCGAGTCACAAAAGGTATCATGCTTGCATGATTCCCTGAGAAGAAGCGCTCCAAGACAGACTAGAGAGCCTAGACAAATCGTACAAGTTATGGGAAGGAAATGGAAGGAATCAGGCTGTGAGTTTGTTGGCCTCATATGGACATGCGTGGTGCTCCATCTGGGTGCCAGCACATACCTGTGCAACACACTTGGAAAAGGTAATGATGCTTTGAAGCTGGACCTCAACCTCTTCAACACAAAAAGAAAGTCACCCTTTTTTGGTCAGATTGCCACGATTGCTAGCAGCTAGCGTGTGAAAGTCTGTTGTGCAAGGCGGTCTACTGTGATATGTGCTAAAAAGCCGGGAATTGAATTGTAGACTTCCAAATAAGCCATGGCTTGACGGTCGGTCTGCAGTTGCTCTGCCCAAGGAGTGCCAAGCAAATCAAATTCAGCAGGTTGTCCACTCCGCCCCGGCCGCAGCTGGAAAACCAACTCCTGCCGGACCTGACCGTAGCGTGAGGTCAAATGCCACCTCAGAGAATTTCCATCACCTCTCATTTCTACCTTCCAGCCAAGCAAATGATAGAGGCCTTCCCTGAACTCGGAGACATACTTCTTGGTCGCTTTCTTGTAGCGCTCCAGCTGTCTTGCTGCCTGCTGTTGCTCCAAGTCACACCCAGAGCCTGCAGCTTCATCTTGCGGCCCTCGAATCAGATGGAGGATCTTTGTTGTTCTTGCATCATAGTCCGTTGCTTCTGCCTGAGCAAGGTCCATCTCTATGTTTTGCACTTGTGTTCTCCTCTCTAGCTCCTTGTTTGCCTGCCACAACTCTGCATTCACACTTTCCACTTTGCGCAATTTCCGCTCAACATCTGCAAGCCTGCCAAGTTCGGCTTTCAAGGCTTCTGCTTCCTGTTTAATGGCCTCAATAGCTCCTTGCTGTTCTTCTTGAAGGCACTCCAAGGCTTTTGTACTGGTGGCCTTTGCTATCAAACTATCATCAGTGCTCTGAATCGGCACTTGCATCTGTTTTCCAGCAAGTGCTTCACGCAAGACAGAGTTTTGAGCATTGAGCTTCTGGACTACATCGTCTGACTCCTTGAGTTTGCCTTGCACTTCCTTTAGCTGCACATTAGCGAGCGACAAATCAATATGAAGTTTGCTCATCTGCGCTTTCATTTGACTTTGTTGATCTCCTTCATTAACTTTCCGTTCCAGGTCCAAGACCCTATGAGCCTCTTTGGTCCAATGAGAGTGCAGTCGGGACCAAGCCAGTCTCAAGTTTGCAGGAGTCGACTCCCTTGGAAGCTCCCCAGGCAGCTGCTGAGCTGCAAGAAGGATATCAGCTATGGTGGCTTGATAGAGTGCTAGATTTTGCTTAGCACGTGTGCTTTCGGATGCAGCTTCCTTGCATTGCTTCAAGGAAGCCTCTTGAATTTCCAGAGCTGCCTGCAGGGAAAACTTTTCTTGCTCAAGTGTGAGAATCTTCTCACGAGCATGTAACAGGTCTTCCACTGCTTGTTGGGATTGACGGATTTGGTCTTCAAATTGGACATGTTTGCTCCGAAGCTGGGAGGCTAGTTCATGTTCAGGATACCAGTCCTTCAAGAGGGCCCGTAGATAAAAGACCTCTTGCTCAAGTTCAGACACTCGAGACTTCCATGCATCTTCACTTTTTGCCGGAGGTAGCTGAGAACCCTTAGAGTTTTGAAGTTCTGATTCCAAGCTAGAGATAATACTCTTCAAGTCATCTTCATGCCTCGTGGATTGCTCAGCCACTTTCCGGCGACCCTCTCTCTCACGATCAGCTTCCTCTCGAGCCTCTCTCAGCTCAAAGACTAGTGAGTCACGTTCCTGCCGAAGCTTTGCCATCTCATTCTCCATTTCACTGAGACGCCTCTTCTTTGCCCTTGCATCCACATCTGTTTGGTCACGTTTTTGCTCAGCCTCTCTGCTCAACGGTGGTTGAAGCCTCATTTTCATTTCTTGTTGACAATCCTCAAGCTGCTGTTTTAAGTCTTCATTCCGGCGGGACAGCCTTTGAATCACCAACAATTCCTGCCCTTTTGATGGAGACATTGAAGACAGCGCAGCTCGTGCCCTGTCATCACTTTTGGGGCCGAGCTCTGAAACGGCAGAGGAATCTAAAAAGCGATCGATGTCATGACAAACTTCTTGCAATCGTGCTGACTTGGCACCCACAGGACTCTCCGACATCATGGCGGATCGTGGCCAAGCTCCTGTTCAATATGTCTAACTCAAGAATTTGTTGCTTCTACTTCCCCCTACATTCTGCTGTCTTACATTTGCAAATGTTAATTTCTGGTGGAAAAGTCTGAAGGATTTGTACTTAATAGTTTTGCTCTTGAACCACACTCAGAAAGTGAGAAAGTATGTGCAAGCAATCGTCAAGACATGAGCTTTGTTGACTTTATCATGAGTGATTTAACACCTTCACCTGGTTCAAGCGAGTACGGCCTCTTCGCATTGATTGCGGCCATTGCAGTCTTTCGAGCACCTTCCAATTGCAATTGGATTTTGCCATGATCAGCCAGACAATGCAAAAAGCAAAAAAATAAAAACGTGACACAGAAGATTGCCGGCGGAAGGATTCCAGATCCCGCCTTACCAACCAGCTGTGCAAGTCACTCTGTGCCGCCTTAGATTTGGAAGCAACTTGCGTATACATGAGAATTGCCGTATTGCCTTTTGAATTGGTAAGACCACACGAATCTATTTCAGCAACTGGGCGTGCAGCTGTCACTACGGCAAGAGCTGCCAATCTTCGGGCAACTCGTGGCCACGCCATTGTGCACCTGTCATTGCACTCCTCCCAACCAGAGGATACCTCTTGATTTCGAGTACCGCTGCAACAGGACGACGATTGCAAATCATAGAAAACTAGAGTGACCCTGTTGCACGTGATCGGGAGCTCCAGAATCTAGTACAATGTATGTACGGTATATGAAAGAAATGTCTATATGTTTTGACTCATTTCACGATTCAAAATATTCAGCAATGGTCAGGATCTTTATGAATGATGGATGTTCTTTTTGGAGTAAGTATCTCCACCTTTTTTGAGCAGGAAATCGGATGTGACGGGCTTCAGTTTTTACTCTTTTCGGGATCTGCTTAGGACACTTCAGTCACCCCTGGGACACCCTTTAAAACCAAGTCTAGTCAGCAACATTTGGATTTAGATAAAATGCTCGGAGGAAGGCTCAGAATTCCAGAATAAGTAGTGATGTCACGTGCTTTCAAGCCAACTGTCAGACAAGAGAAGGACAAGAAAGGACAAGAGAAGATAAGAGAAGATAAGAAAGGACGAGAGAGGATAAGAGAGGACAAGACAAAGAACATTAGAGAGGATAAGACAGACAGGATAAGAGAGGACAAGAAGGGATACGAGAGGATAAGATGGGAGAAGAGATGATAAATATCAATAAACATAACAAAATCATCCAACAATGTGATTGATCCAATGCTTCGACACATAGACATGCTTGTACATTTCTTTACTCGAAATACCAACCTAAAGTTTGCTGCAAGCTTTCTAGCACAGCAGACCCTTCTAGCAAGGTTCACAAACAGACTTAGAGAATGTCCTCTGGAAGGTACTGCGGCTGAGGTCAAGACTGTCACTTTGGCTCCTGGTCGCCCTTGACGTGCTGTTGAACCAAAAGTGATGCGACCGAAAATGGACTCTTAGAGCCTCCAGCTTTCTCGATGATTTTTCCAAACAAGCCAGACAAGGCGGTCTGCGAAGCTGAAGTAGAACATGGAAAAGTCACCACTCAAGATATCTCATGCACGGGACCTCAACTGGATGTTCAAACTTAGTTCAAACAAAGAACCCAAGAAATTGGTGGGTGACCAACCCTGTGGTTTGCACGCCATTGAACCAAAAGCACTGTTGAAAGAAGAACATTACAAAGAAAGTCAAGAAACATTCACCAGCGCTTAAAAAACACAGCCGGCAAGCGCCGCAACTGCCGAATGACGCAACAACATTTACAAGTAGACTCTGATTGAAATTGCTGAACTGCCAAGATTGTTGTGTCTGCCGCTGGCAATCAGAATTCCGCAAAACCACATGTCATTGTCAACAAACTGCATTCAACTACACTCGTTTGTACAAGAGTTCATCGTGCAAAAAACCTTGGGAAAAAATGGGATTTCGATTAAAAAAACGTTCCGTGTGGCAAACCCATTTTGTGTTGCTGCAGATTTTGTTCAAGTCTAAGTCAAGTCTATGGACACTTGCAACAGGATGTTGCCAGGGACCCACGTTCTTTAAATCCAACAGGTTTGTCATCTCTAATTGTTTGCATGCGCTACAAATGAAGGTGGAGAAAAGGATGGATCATGTTTCATCACAATCCACGTTCGAAAGGTGTTAAGATAGTCTGGCTTTCCTTCTCTTCTGGAATTTTGACAAATCCTTACATTTGAGCTGCGTGCGTGTGTTGATGTACTGCACCTTTGCTACTTCACGTCAAGTTTTGACATCAAGTAATGTTTCTTTTGTTTGCGCCAGACCACAACAACAAAATCCAAGTTTACGTAGTAAAAGTATTCCATGCAATTTCGGGTATTGACCGTATACAACGTTGTATTTTTCAAAGTGTTGCACCTTACTTGACTGCTTTGGATTTTATTAAATTGTTTGTTTCCAGGTTTTTGAGTTTGTGTGTTTCGTGAAACGGTAAAAAAAAACGCACGTCATGTCTACACATTACATCACAGACAACATCACGTGACACATCACAAACCGAGACCTTGACATCACGTATGTTCCATCAAGCCTTCGTGTTACTCGGCTCAAATGTTGGCATCACATTTCTTAGTTTTTTGGCCGCGCCAAGCAAATGCGGGGCAGAACTTGCCGAAGGGAAAACATTTGCACGCATTTTTTGGTTTATATAATTATTTCGCCTATCGTTTCGGACGCCTAGATGTGACTTCTCCTTACCTACCGTATGTATAGTCCAATGTATAGATGCATGGCCATCCAAAAAATGGCCGATATGGGCGCAACTAAGTCCGGTAACTGATAGTAATTCCCAGATTTTGCAAAGTTCCCGCCGTTCCAGGCCGGCAGCATCAAGATTGCAATGGAATCAAACTTGTTAGAGTGAACATTTTTTAAAACCCCGCCACCCACATGCGACTTTCGATCACTGATCCATCAAAACTACGTGAAAAATTCCGTTTCGTAAAATTATCGGCCACAAAGAAAACCAACCACAGTGCCAGCATGTACACAATGGTGCTGATCAGCATTCGCTCGGTATGATTTTTTCCCACCGTAGCAATGCGGAAAATAGTGGACAATGTGAAACCCAAAATGGGGCCCAAAATCTGAATATGGTTTTGGTGGGCACGGAAATAAAAAACAATTCAGCGACCCCAAAACCGGGCTCTACGGGGACAAAACATACATTGTTTGAAAACCATCCCAACTGAGCTCCACGTCACGCACATGACAAGGAATGAAAAGTGAGGACCGGCAACGTTCACTCTTTTCATCAAAAATTTAGACTTTATGTAATCCAGTACGTTCTCAAAAATACTATCTATATATTCAAGCCTGTCACGGTCAACAAGATGATATACACCGGAATTTACCAATTCCATATCACCAACTGCGAGGTGCAAGGTCGCATTTTTGGGGCCGGTAAAGCAAAAAAGGATACTTCAAATTGCAAGAGGCACCACCCAACCCACAAATTGAATAATCAAAAACTTGAACAACCCACGAACCCGAAGGCACATTAGTAGTGGACGCCCTGTTTTTTCACACGCCACCGATGTCGCAACAGCAGCAGCAGCAGCAGCAGCAATGTCACAGCCAATATCGCGCCAGCAAGGCAGCGAGAAAGCAAAAGCAGGTGGTCCTAACACGCACAAGTACTGGTTTTATTTTTTGTGTGTCTGCTTGTTTTTGCCTCGCAGCCGCCCCCAAAGAATGCATCGGCAGCAAAAACTTTCTCTTGACAAACACAACCATCAAAAGTGTTTTTCTCCAACACTTCTCTCCAACTCTTTTCTCCAATCTCTCCAACTCGCTTCTAGAACGCTCTTCTCCATCACTCTTCTCCCACTCTTCTCCAACACTCTTCTCCCACCCTTATCTACAACACTCCTTTCCAGCACTCTTGCCCAGCACTTCTCTACAAAACTCTTCTCCAACACTTCTCTACAACACTTTTCCCCAACACTTCTCTACAATCAACACTTCTGTACAACACTCCTCTACAACACTCCTCTCCAACACTTCTATTCTCTGCAAGGCTCTTCTTCAACACTCTTCTCTCACACTTTTCTACAGCGCTCCTTTCCAGCACTCTTTTCCAACACTCCTCTACAAAACTATTGTCCAGCAGTTCTTTACAACACTTTTATTTACTTACAACTCAACTGCTTAAAATCAAACACGTTCTTTTTGCGACCATTCTTTCGAAAGATCGATGGGTAAAAGGGGAATGATGTCTCACATGTTATGAGACAACTTGAATCATGATATTGTGAACTAGCAGCTCAAAGTACCCTTTAAGTTTGCATGTTGTGAACCCGCGGTGCACAACAACATGGTTTCACCATGAGCTACCACCCATTGTCAATCAATGCTAAGACATGCAACGCTCTTGCTGTAAAACACCTAAATCAAATCTGAACAGCTCATTAAGTCCACCGCACAATGAAGAGTCGCACAGTGAAGGGTCGCCGGATGGAATTTCAACAATGTCGCTGGCTGTATTGACATGCTGATGCCAATTGAGTGCATGGATGGCCCTCTTCAAGTCCACATATGCACTCTACCTTTTTTTGTCTGCAAGCTGCTAGGGTACGTGTCCCGGGCCGTTCGCCCTTCAGTCAGCTGATACTACACGAAACGGACAAATCCAAAGTCGTGAGAAAAACAAAAACTTTCATCATCAAAGGCCAAACCAATGAACGAATTAATCAAACAAATTCAAAACAAATTAATCCTCCGTGGTCGAGTGAGTCAAAGACGAGAAAACCATTCCGGAGTCAAGTCATCGACGGTGCACTAGAAGAGGAGGAGGATCGGCGCAGAGCAGTTATTGGGTTGGAGATACCTGTAACAAGAGCGCGCATTCGATCGTAGGGTAAGACGCACCGATGACAGAGTATCAAGAGGTCAAGAAAAGCTGGTCGAATGTCCGGTGAAACTCGAATCACGATTCGACAGCGTGCCTGAAAGTTGGAGCGCAAGCACCTTAACCAACCCTTGTCTTGGTGAAACCGCGTGAAACGGAAACGAGACGGACGTGCAAAACCAAGAGGCGACCTTAGAATTCTTTCAAATGTTCTTCTGCAGTGAAGCACCGCCAGACCCCATTGCAAATGAAGAAGACGGCAAAAGCAGCGACACAGTCAGTGCTTTGCCCAGAGAGTCACACCATGCATTAGAGGAGCCAGTGGCACTGCCAGTGACTCCTTCGAAAAAGAAAGCTCCTGTGCTGGCAGAACCCGCCCAACAAGGCCTTGGGCGGATGGGCCGCACAAGGAGACAACAGCGGCGAGAAGGGTGAAAAGAAAGAAAGAGAAAGAGAGAAAGTCCAGTGGAATCAGGATCTCTTTGGATCCACACGGCGGGTGGCCCTAACAAAGAAAGAGAAGACCATCAAGCTTGGGTCCTACCATGTCCAAGAAAGAAAGAAGATGGGCAGCGCTGGAGAGAAGGAAATAAATAGGTAGGGCTAAGGTAGTGCCAATTGGCTGGCTTTTAGAAATCTAATGGACGAAGGTAGGGTTGTGCCTACCAACATGGCGGTTGTTCCGGGGAGGAATGAAAGGGGGAAGGGGTGGTGGCGATTGTAGGCTCTGCCGATCGAGCTCGTGGCATGGTCGGTCAACTGATCTCAAGCTGTTGGAGAGCAGATAAATGTGCAAAAGACTGGATGTCCATAAGCAAAACCAACCAAAACAACAAACAACACCCACACAAAACCCGGAAAAGACATCCAGCAACCTAAGTGAAACTGAAACTTTTCCTTGGAAACGCAACGCCTCGGTCGAGATCCATCTTCAAGTGTTCATGCCATGCATCCTTTGATGCACAACCACACGTGACTGCAGCCTAGTGGCCTAAACTGACCAAACAGAGAAAGGGATATCTACGCTATCTACCTGACTCCAAATGGTATATATACATGCTATCCAACAGGGGTTACTTATTATCACCCCGCCTCGATGTCCCAAAATCCTGAAACTTTTTAAGTGGAGTTTGGGTTCATCGAAACTACCTCGCAGTGTTAAAGGAAACACATCATCTAGCTTCTATTGAGGTGCAAAGTGAAAACAGTCATGAATTCATCCATGAAACCTCACAACTGCAATTTGAACTTTACGTGACATGCACAAGTGACTACTGCAAACTAAGCCAAAACCACTCACGAGAAAAGAAGTTCTTGCCAGGTTTGGCCATCCCGGCATAGGCTCACAAAATGACTCGTGCACAGATTGCTCCAAATGTAATGCCATCATCACATCACACCCAACAAGTCAGCTTCAGCATCCATGGCCTCAGCTGCATCGAATTCAGCCCTGACGCGAGCTTCTTCAGCACCATCCCTAAGTCTTTGAATGGTCCTGTTTCTGATGGCATCCACTCTATAAGCCTCAGCCAGGTCATCTTCCATAGCAGCTTGCTGTCGAACTGCTTCTTCACTATCTTCAACTTCCATGGGTCCATTGGATCTTTCTTCTTCCAAATCACTTCCACCAAAATCGAGATGAGGCCTCCATGGCGGAGGTACGAATCTGGTCCCAATGTACTCTTCCAGAGCACGGGGGATGCTAATAACGTCTCCAACTTGAGGACCATCCTCACCACGTGCTGACACTTCAAACCTTCTCATCTTTGTCATGAACTCAGCTCTACGGACGTTGGTGAGTTCCATCATCCTGGTGATAAAGGGCTCCCGCAAGTTGGCGGGCATGTTCAGCAACTCTGAAGTCCTGTTGCCAAGCCTCACCACCATTGACTCATTCAACTCCTCGTAGTATAGTCGAAGGTCTTCTCGTTCAGCATTCGGAAGATAATGTCGAAGATATATGTGCACAAAAGTGGATCCACCCACCTTGTACTGCACATCACACATCAATCTGTTGGCATCTTCATCTCGTCCTTGCTCATGATAATGCATCACTGTTCCAAGTGCTGTCATGATCTGTCTCTTCAAATGATCTCCACCATAGCCTTCCAGGAGTTCACAAAACTGTTCTGCATCCATGTCATACTTGGTGCAGGCGCTGTTGATCAGCTCCAAATCATCTGAATGTACAAACCGATCATCTTCTCCTCGTAGGTTGCGATGTCTCACCTCCATCCATAAGTCAGGATCAGAGGCTTCTGATAACCCGCAATGGCGGTAACGTTCTCGTCGAGAACCTGAATCAGAGCTGCTGTCTTCAGCTTCAGTCTGAACTCCAACCTCAGCTGGTTCAGAATCGACTGGTATAGGCTCTGCCTCCACTGGCAGACTCGCCATGTGGTTCATCGATGTCCAGCCTTCCACCAAAGGCTAATCTTCTTCTCCTTCTTCTTGTGAAAGCTCGAAACTCCTGCAAGCCTTCAAGAGCACGTCGATGTTGTTGGCTTGCCAAGTTTTCTGAAATTTCAAACAGCTTGTCGCTGTCTACCACTGCATTCTTCCAAAGCATCCTGTAGTACCAGACCATCAAGCCTAGCACCAAAAGCAAAACTCCCACAAAGTGAAGGAAGTTCTCATAGACCTTGCCAAGGAAGTAGCACAACTGCATATAGAGCTCAGCAGGGATGTAGATTGACTGCATATAGAGCTCAGCAGAGATGTAGCTCAAACGAATGTAGAGAAACTGGATAATTCCAGGCTCTCCATCGGCCATTTCGAGTTCCAGGCTCAAGGCGTTGTCAGGCATGTTCATTAAAAGTGCAAGTTGAAGAATCCTGTGATTCACATTGAGAAGCTGCTGGTTCTGAGACATCCTACTTAGCAATCGTTTACGTTGCATCTCATCATACTCTGCCTTTCCCACGAGCTCAGAACCATTAAAGACACCACACAAATGCATCAAATATCGGGTTGTGTTGCAATTCAATCTCTTGGTTCCCAAATCAGCTATGTTGTCTGCCGTTCCAACTGCACTGACATGGACTTCTTTCATTTCTACCTTTTGCTGTAACCACAACACTTTGACACTCAGGTGCCTTATCCGCCCCACGCCAGATCTTGCCAGAATCTGCCTGGCTGAGGAGCTGTGCAACAGAGGCTTGAGGGTCACTTCCAAGCCACTGCAAAATTCCAAGCACCTTTCCAAATAGATGCCATCACAACTGCTGCTAACTGCAGCATAACATTCGGCTTCTCCTGAGGAGAGTGCAATGATCCCTTGCGTCCTCGATGAGCTGTGAAGCAGAGTTCCATCCACCTTGACAAAACAAGACGAGGCAGATTTCCTTGAACCCTTGTGTCCAGCCCAATCTGAGTCGCTGTATACCAAGAGATCAACATTGTTGGAAGTATAGTTTTCTTCTATCTTCATCAACAAACCATGGTCCATTCTGCCAAGCAAGTACTGAACGAGGTACTTGAGAATGTCCCAAGCACGTTCAGTGGGTTTCGACATGTACCTGCAAGTCCACGAATGACAAATTGACATTCGATAAGGTCGTGTGCGAGATAGAGCAAGATCCCAACTGCCGACCTATACATCGAGGCCTTCACTGGGTCTAGCTCTTCAGTCTCATCAAAATCGTTGATCATTCCATGACCTGGTACATGTTTGGGTTTCCACGCTTTCTTGACTCCCACCAAATCAAAAAGCTTGTCGAAGTGTTTTGAGTGTGGATAAATCACCAATTGCCCTGTTGCAATAAGACTATGTCTCCTCTTGAGAAACTCGAGCTCATCACCTTGCTTCTGCATGATTTCCAGCGACACCTTATACTTCTCAAGCAACGTAGGCACCACTTCATGTTCAATGAAACGCCTGCTTCCCACCAGAAGTAAATCATCTACGTGCATCAACATCACTAAAGAAAGATCTGCACGCTTCAACAGGCACGGGCATACATCCAGAGGCTCCAATCCAAGCCTGTTTTGCAAGTACTGTGTAATGCTCTTTTACCACAGTTGTGATCCATCACGCTGTCCAGGCAACACCTTGCCTAGTCCATATGGTGTCCCATTGCAATCCACAATAGTAGGCACCTCTTGATCAACAGTCAAGAAGGCATCAGTTATGTCAAGTGAAGCCATACATACATCACTTCCAGGCACGGTTGATTGCTTCAGGAAACAGTAAGGTAGAATACGAGTGATAATGCTTGATGAAGCTGGGGAAAACAAATCTTGTCTTTCTGGACTCATCCATGTAAATTCTCGAGCAACAGAGCAACATATCGAGCTCTACGCAACCACGCCTTGTCTTCATGACGGGTTTTGCGCCTCCAAGTGCACACAAACTTTGTTGACAACCGCTTTGCATCTTCTCCCACGTTTTCCGGGGAAATCAGAACACCAAGACCAACATGCCTCGAAATTTCAATGTGATCAGCAAGTGCATCAAGCTCTCGAAGAGCTTCATCCTCCAGTTCAGGTTCTGCTTGTGAAAATGGATAGCAACACTTGTCAATGAGTGACTCGACATCCTCACTCAAATGCTCAAGAAAGTGATCCTCACCTTCTTCATCATACTCATAGTCATAGTTCTCGAGGGCATCAACTTCGTCATCCTCGAAAACCAACTTTTTGGGCTCATCTTCATGCTCCATTTCCACACGCATGACATTCTGCTGGGGCGCTGATAATCTACTTTGCTTGTTTGGTCATCATGTCATCGCCTTGCCGTGATGCAGCAAGTTCAACTGCATCTCTTTGGGCAACAATTGGTCCAAGTGGTTGAAATCCAATGGCAGGGTTTAGCAACCCAACATCTGTCTGCCCCGCCTCAGCTGATGGCTCAGGTGCTTCCTGCACCTCGACTTCACCTGCTCGTGGAGCAATGAAAGAATCCAATGTAGTTCCATCTGAAATGTTCAATGGTGCTCTGAGCCTCTCATCATCAGAAGGAGGGTCAGAAGCAGCCTCGCCATCACCAGACTGTTCAAAAGTCAAAGCTTTGGGATTGACAATACGCTTATTCACCACCAACTTTGATCCCAACGAAGCTAAACCATAGCTCCAAGGGCCACTTTCGACATCTCCACACATCTTCAAATCCCACTGAGTTGCTAACCGTCGAACAGACCTTGTACACACAATGCTACCACCAACTGCCACAACATAACTGTCATTGTTCATAGTTTTGGTGAGCCAAACACCTTTCCTCCACCTTGGTGCACCTTTCTTGTCCGTCTTGACATAGGCCATGACCACGTCTGCAAACATACAGACCTTACCAGTGTAGGGTCTGTCGAATGACCTTTCATAGCTGGTCTGGCCCTGGTTTACCACGAATCTGTTATGTATCCAACTGGCATGCACCAAGCTCCATGCGACTAAAGGATGTAGCGCTGAAAACACTGGTGCATCTGCACCTGTCTCATGCTCCAACTGCTGCATGAAAGTGTTGCTCAACTGTCGAATCACATTCACTGTGGTCTCAGCGGCTCCGTTGGAGGCATGACGCCCCACAGGCACTGTTTCAACATGACATTCAACACCAAAACTTCTCAAAGACTTTCTTGTAGCACTTATCAACGACAGTCGCGACGGTTCATTGTCTGATCTCAGTGTAACAGAGCTATGTCCAAGATATAAAATAAATCGAACCAACTCCGTACACAAATACTTCAATGACTTGTCTGCCTTCTGTTCAGTTGGCACTGCGTGAACCATCTTGGTATATTGGTCGTGTATGAAAAGGCACGTTAGTTTATGCTGTTCACAGCCAAGGATGAGAGTCTTGCCGAGCACGATTTGCTACGCAATATTCACACCAAGCACGATACGGTTGATGCGTGAGGGCATGTTGCCTACGTTCTTCTTCACTTGGTTGCTCAGGAACACGTAACGTGACTGCTGCTCTCTCAGTCTCACTCTTCAGGGCAGTGGAAGCTGCATGTTGTGCAACTAGTTCTTGCGTCGAAAGAAAATTGTGAAGTCTAGCAAGACACTTTGCCTGGCTACCACTCTTGGCTAAACCCAAAGACTCACATGCAGTTCTGATGACTTTCAACGTAGTGTTACTATTCAATGTCACTCCATCAACAATGACTTCATGAGAGCTCAAGGGCTCTGGCCTGTCCTCTTCTGCTTGTTCAGCCTCATCAGGGGCTGCAGGCACTGCAATGTTCTTCTGCAACAGCTGCTGCAGGAATCTCTGGCTCTCTACGTGGTCTTGAGGATGCTGCAGGGGCTGCATGCTCATCTGCCATCTCATCATCATCAGTCACCTCCAAGAATCCAAGATACTTGCGCTCCAACTTTGCATTGTCCCAACGTTAGCACTTTGTTAATCTCCAAGTCATTGATGAAAGAATACATCTCATCCAACTCAGAGATATCGGTGCCATCTTCAATACACTCCCACATGTCATCCTTCAAAACCAGTGTTGTTCGATACCACATCAACTGAGGTGTGTTGGGGATGAGACTAATATCCTGATAGTACGGACTTGAGGAATTCATGGCATACAAATATGGCCTAATGCAATTCCAACCAGGCTGCAACTGTTGTAAAACTGGTAACAACCTCACCAAAGTTCTGACATGCATAGGAATAGGTTGAGGTGTAGGCTCATTCGTCAACATGCAAATCCTGCCAGTTCCAACAACAGAGTTGCCTCGAAGTCTCACTCGAATCGAATGCCTACCCTTGGTAAGCCACTGACCTTCAGGAGAATTGCTCAGACTCCAGCCATCTCTGATCATGTGTCCCAAGCAAATCAAAGGACTAGTCACCGCTGAAATGATGAACTTCTAACTTCTCTTTCAATGAAACACCTTCAAACTGTACTTTAGCAAGTCGAGTGTCACTGATTTCAATCTTGTTGCCTTGTGCATCTACATACGTGTTTCCATTCGGTTCCGCAGAAACACCTACATGGTTTTTTTTGAACAATGCTGCGCTCGTCATTACAACTGTGGCAGTCATGAAGCTGTGCTAAAGTAGTCATGGTTAGACAACTCGATCACAAAGATTGGTCAGCAACATAGAGAAGCAAAAGAAAAACACCAAACAAACAACCCCAACAAACAAACCAGCACCAAAGAACCCAAGGTTCTGACCAATCTATGAAAAGGTGAAACAGGTGAAACAGGCTCACGCTCTCACTACCTTGTTGCACAAAACTATAAGAAAACCCCGGCTCTCACAACCTCTTCAGCATCTTGTAGAAAATGCCAAGCACTTCTTCAATGGGCTCTATACCTTGCGGTCCGCAGAAATCCAGCAATTCATCATAGCTGTATTCCAAGCAGTAGCAATGAAAATGCGAAGCCTTGCGTGCCAATCTGGTGGGGCCCACAAGCACATCATCCAAATAAAAAGCAGAAGGGCTTGAAGGGGAACTATCCAGGCACTCCAGCTGCCAGGAATGAATGAGTGTCAGACAGCACAATGCAACCCTCTTCAAGTACAGTAGGCCAAAAGACGAGGTGACCAAATAAATTTCAACCACAGGTCGGAAGCACAACCCTGACGTAGCATCACGCCACCAATAGACGTGTCATACACCAGCGCACGCAGCATGGTGGCTACCCAATCAGGGCACTGTCTTCACCCTGCTTCCTCTTCTTTCGTCTCCTCATAGATACATCTTCCTGACTACGGGTAAATGGAGGGGAAATTATTTGTTCTTCCTCCCGGACTTGGGTATACATGTCGAGGAAAATCTCTTGTTCACCCGGTGGAGCAGGTTGGCGTAACTGCCAAAGCTGGTTCTGTGTAGTACTCCAAGCCTGCCACGCCACAGGGTCTCCATCAGTACGCAGTGCATCTTTCATGTCATCACCAGGCCGATTCGACTTGTTTGTAAAAAGCCGCTCTTCTCGCTCAGTGAGCGAATACCAGCCCGGCCCTTTGGTCTCAAGCTGGTTCTTCAAGAGTCGCCATTGAGGGTCGAGGTCGCCCCACACGCTCTGGACATCATACTTCTTCCGCAGGAGGTGAAAGTCATAGCCAGCAACTTTGCGTAAATTGTCAGCACCCAACATGGAAACATCAGGCCACGCGTAGACCCCTGCATACCAATCATCCAATGACAAATCATTGGGGAGAAAGACTGAGAGCTGCAACTTTTCAGCCCTAGTGATGCCCCAAGGGGCAGCGCCTTTATTTCTAAACACCCCAGCAATGACACCATGTCTCAATGTAGGAAGGGCAGCAAGGTACCGTTCAACCAGCAACTGTATCCAATCTGCTTTAATGGTGCCAGTTAACATACGAATGTTGCTTTCTCTCTCACCATCTCGATAATTGCCAACCTTGAACTGCATACGCCTGTTGGCCCTTGCCTCCTGCCATTGCTTTCTAATATCAGCCGGAGCCTCCTCCTGGTCCATCCAAGAAGGGTTTTCAGCACGATAGCTATCCTCCTTGCGTTGTAACTGTTGGAGTACTACTGGGCCCAGTGGGCCGGAAACCACACCTGCAAGGTGTCCGCATAGCAAATACCACCAATCCAGTCACAAAATCTGGTGCCAGAAGCTGATGGCTTCCGTTTCTTGGACGGTCGAGGGTGTGCAGCAACACGGGCCGCTGGGTCGATTCCTTTCTCCTGCCCTGGTCGCATTGTATCGGGACGATGAGTGGAGCAGCTCCTGATATATTGGTTGTATCCAATAATTGGAGCATAGCAAATGCACCGTACCCTCATCGTACAGTTTTTTGGTATCATGTGTCAGTACCGCCCGGAGAATGGCAGCTACCTCTTTAGCCAAATACACAGCAAGCTGCATGGTCAGGCATTTAGCCACTTGGTGAAGGGAAGATAGTGATTCTGTGGGGGCTACTCGTGTTGCATGGACTTCCCAGCAACACCCAGCCAAGACTCGGTCAAGGTGGCCCACACATTTTTGCAGGGAGAAGGACAGCCTCGCCAGGGGCCATCTCTCAGGAACAAGCTCCAGTCTCTGGAGTTTGCTATACTCCGACCCAATGAGATCTTCTTGGTCATGAAAGTCCTTGCCTACTGCAACATACGAAGCTTGCATAAGCTCATACTGTTCAGCATCAGAGGCCAGCGAAGAAGGAGGGTCATTCTGCTCCGAATCACTCGCACTTTCACTACCTTCAGAGTCACTGGTACCAACAGCCGACTCAGCCTTGTCAGGCTCGGGGGTCCACCTCATGGGCTGCCAACTGGATAACCTCCGCAGGGACTTTTGTTCGGTCTGCTGCCCGTGCTTCATGGTTGACCCGATGTTCTTGATGAGCACCAAGCCCGATACGCAGCACCCCAGCTCCGGTAATGTGCAGGTCAGGTAGAAGCTCATCTTCCCTCAAGCCAAATAAGGTCAGAGCTTCCCTGCGGACACAAATTTGAGAAACAAGTGCGAAGGAGTCGTAGAAGTGCTGCATGCCCAAGGGGCGAAAGAAGGATTGATCCAGAACAAGCGTGTCAGCTGTAGAGGTATCCACTGGCTCACTTTTAGCCAGGTCCAGAGGGACCTTTTGTGTTTTTCCATGTTTTTGCTTGTGTTTGTTTCTTGTTTATTGATGTTTTTGTGTGTTTTGGTTGTATCTGTTTCCTTGTGTTTGTTTGTTGTCTGTGTTCTATTTTTGTGTTGTTTCTGTGTTTGTCTGTGTTTTCTTGTTTTGTTTGTTGATGCTGGAAGCATTCTATTTTTGGAGCATAGTCAGTTCAAGTTGGTCAAATCTTACCTGAAAGGTCGCCGGAGGCCTTTTGTTGCCCAAGTGAGAAAAAGAGGTGTCATTTTGCCCTGCTGATTAAGCAGGTTATGAGCCCAAGCGACCTGTGATTTTTCTTAGGTTTTGCCATGGAGCGTGGCAGGTCACTTCCACCAGGGGGAAATGCCTTTTGGTCGGAGATGGTGCAAGCGGAATGGGGCTTGCGGAAGACACGGCCGGTGGATTTGCCTGTGCCTGATGATGAGGTTGAAGATGAGGTGGGGCCCGAGGTTCCCATCCAAGATCAGTCGATGTCACATGGTGGTGCACGAGGCAGAGAACCATCAAGGCCGAAGAGAAGTGAGAAGTTCAGTACCCCGAAAAGTTGGATGGAACGAGGAAACCTCGGGGCAGGAAAGAAGTCGTCAGGTCTTCTGCCTGAAGAGGATGATGAGTCCAGGAGTTGGCTGGAGGTGCAAGCTTCTGGAAGTGATAGAAAGACTGAAGGACCCCATCCGGAGTCGATGGGAACTTCGCGAGATGGAGGAGATCTTCAGCGAGAACTAGAAAAGGAGCTCGTAGACAAGCTGAAAGAAGAGAATGAGAAACTTCAACAAGAGCTTCAGTTTTGGAGGGCGAAGAGCACTGGTGGAAGGGATGGTGAGAGGAAGAGGACTGGAAGTCCAATTCCACCTCCACCACCAATGATGAGTCCGTCTCTGCCAAGGGATGAGAAGAGACGGTTCGAGAGTGAGCATCAAAGGTTCACACCAGATGGGACAAGAGTTCCAAGTCTCCCACCACCTTTGGAAGGAGCGAGAGCCGTTCCACCATGGCCGTTGGAGCACTATGATGGATGTGAAGCTGAAAGGGTGTGGAAGGAGATGGGGTGGAATCCATCGATCATTTCACGGCGAGAAGCTCCAGGTCATGGGACAAGACAGCCTCAACTACATCATAAAGTTTTAGGCGGCGGGGCAGGACGACCCCGGCTACATCATGAAGTTCATGGAGGCGGGTCAGGAAGAACCCGACAGGAACTACCTCAACGAGAAGAATCAATGAATGAGATTCTAACCAGTGTGCAAGCTAGAGCTGTCTGGTTGGAAAGAGAACTGGAAGCCATGAAGAGGACATTGGCAAAGCAACCGGTAGTCAAGTTTGAGAACGGCTACTGGACTGAGCCGGTGAAAAGACATGAGAAGATTGATGGACCACAGGCCGGGGTCTTTGGGGAAGGTCTTCATCAGGATCGGGCTTGTGGTGTGCAGCAGCCTGCGGGCTTTGGAGAAGATTGTCAACGAGATCGGGCTTCCTGCCATCAACCCAGAGCAGGGTTCTTGGAGAAGAATGTCATCAAGATCGGGCTTCCTGGCATCAACCCCAGAGCAGGGTTCTTGGAGAAGAACGTCATCAAGATCGGGCGTCCTGGCATCAACCCCAGAGCAGGGTTCTTGGAGGAGAATGTCATCAAGATCGGGCTGGCATTTGGCAGCAGCCTGCGGGCCTTGGAGATCTTGGGGGAGGAGAGCGTGGTGATGAGGGGAGTTATCATGAAGATCGTCTACTACGCCAACAACATCCAGGACGGTCCGGCAGTGATCCCAAGGGGTGGAACGGAACAGGTGGTGGAGAAAGAGGGGAACAAAAATCCCCAGATGGGTTGAGGACAACAAACCCAACACTCCCGAAGTTGCCAATGCTAACGTCAAAAACGGCATCGGTGGACATGTCGGATTGGCTGATAGAGATCCAACCAATCATTGGAGATCTGAGCAACTTGGCAAGTCAATGGTGGAGTGAGACGCTTCGGAGAACCATGGAACAGTATGCCAGGTGGTTGGAGGCAAGTCCACTGGCAAGATTGAGGTTGCTGGCTCCAAAACCAGACTTGGGAGAAGAGATGGGCAATCCACGAGCTGTTCAAAGGCTTGAGCAACGTGTGACAACACTTTTGATGCCCACCTTGCCTGACGAGTTGAAGAATGATGTCATATCCAATCGAACCTTGTGGCCCGCTGCCATCTTGTATCGCATCCTTAGATCCTTTCAACCGGGTGGGTGGACGGAACGTGCTGACCTTTTGAAGGCACTGACCAGTACAACTGCAGCTGGCAGTGCGACCACAGCAGCAAGCCAACTTCGGATGTGGAAGAGGCAGCGTTTGAGAGCCACAGAACTAGGAGCTTCATTGCCAGATCTCATGATCCAGGTGCAAGCAATAGAGAAAATAGCTTTGAAGATTTTGAGTGGCAGTCAGCAATCAATGTTCAGGGTTTCTTCCTTTCGCATGGAGTCCAACATCGACGAGAAGCCATCAGAAACGTCGATCCTTCAGTTTCATGAACTTCTTCTAGCAGAAATGGACATGTTGGCGACAGGCTCGATTGCTGGAGGTGGTGATGCCCCAACAGTGAAAGCAATGACGGCTGGTCAATCAAATGGAGAAAAACCAGCTGTCTATGACAAGAACGGTGGCAAGTTGTCTCCATGCAAATTCTGGGGAACACCCTCTGGTTGCCGTCATGGGAAGAGATGCTCTTTCTTGCACAACAATCTACAGGATCAGGCTGAGAGATGCTTCGTGTGTTCCAGTTTGGAACATAGGAAGAGTAGCTGCCCTTACCGAGAAGGTCCACAGCCGAGTGATGGGTCCACAACATCGACTGTGGGGGGGGGTTCCAAGGGTGGAAAGAATGGAAAGGGTGGAGGTAAGTCCACTCGAGTCAAGGGTGGTGATGAAAAACCCACCAAGGATGTCGATCCAAAAGTTGCAGCGATGGATGGATGCGGAAAACCTACATCGTCGGCAACAACAACTACCAGTCAGGATCAAGGAAAGAATGATGAGAGCCCTGGAGATCCTCCGCTAGCCGAGACTTCGAAGAGTGCAGAGACTTCAGGAGCAAGTGAAACACTGATGACGGAAGTGTCTAGTCTACTGAAGTCAATTCGGTTGCAAAGTGCTGGACCACAACTTAGAGCATACTGTGTCAGGTCAACAACGTATGAGAGTGGGAATGAAGGCTGGACGCTATTGGATGGTGGAGCAACTCATTGCCTTCGCCGGAAGACTTCGGATAAGGAATGGAGGGAGTCGGCAGTGGTGAAGGTTCAGTTGGCCTCGGAGGAAGTGGAGATGCGACTTCATCCTGTGGTGAACACACTTCTGGTAGATCATCCCGTTCAGCAGATCGTCCCACTTTGCAAGTTGACTGAAGTTGGATGGACAGTTAAGTGGGGTCATCAAGGTTGCACAATCGATCATCCTGCTCTTGGAACTTTACCGTTGGAGCTTCAGCAGGGATGTCCAGTGGTACCAAAGGAATGGGGCGATAGGCTGATGAAAATGGTAGAAGAAAATGAGAGCTCACGGTTTTCGGTGAGAGCTGTGATAGAAGGAAGGAGAGCTCCGCAGTCGGGCTTTGAGAAGGACGTCAAAGAACTGAAGCAACTTTTCCCTGGAGTACCTGAACGAATCCTGGAGAGGGTCCCGGGGTTGAAGCATGTCAGGACTGAGCAGCTGCCTTTCAACAGAAGGAAGAGACGGCAGTTGGAGCGAGCTTCAGTGGTGGTAGTCAACCTGTTTGCTGGGAAGGATGTTTCGAGGTGGAAAAAATTCAACAAGAATGGCGTAGAGTTTCTCCATCTTGATCTTTTGGGGGGAGCTGATTTGTTGAAGGATCCGAACTTGGCAGGGTGGATTCAAAAGATCGCCCGTGAGGGTTTGGTGGATGTATGGCTGGCTGGACCACCATGTCGAAGTGTGTCGTGGTGTAGACACAGAGTTGGAAGCCAAGGTGATGGAGGACCCCCAGCAGTCAGAGGTCGAGGTCAAGAGACAAGATTTGGTCTTCCAGGTTTGTCAACCAGAGATGCCGAGAAGACCGATGACGACACTGTGCTCTACCTGCGCACGCTTTGGTGGTTTCACCTGAGTCATCAGTCAGGTAAGGAAGCAGAATACTTGCTGGAGCAGCCGAGAGATCCTGAGGAATGGGTGGACAAGGTTGAGATCCCAGAGGAAGGAGCTCCATCCTTTACAACTTGGCCGGAAACAGAAGAAATCTGCTCCACCTTGGGATTGACAAGGACAAGACTGGATCAAGGAAGCCTTGGACACTCTACACGTAAACCTACGGTTCTCTTGTCCAATATCCCTGAGGTGATGCAGCTGGGTGGTCTTTACTGCGATGCCGGCAGCAATCAGAGGAGTTGGGATGGGAGCGTTGGGCAGAGGATTGAAAGATCCAAGCAGTTAGCAGAGTGGGCTCCTGGGCTTTGTGCGGTGTTGGGAGAGGCGATTTTGAGAAGGGCATCAAGTCAACCAAGCATGAAGAAGTTGACCCCCAAGGAGAAAAGAGAAGTTCAAGCTTGGAGGGAACATTACAGGTGTGGACACTTGCCTTTTCGGGGTGATTGCCCAACCTGTTTGATTGCCGGAGGAAGAGACAAACCACACCCTGTCAAGGCCTGTCCAACATCATACTGCCTGAGTTTGGATGTCATGGGACCATTTCGAGAGGGCCATGACCAAGAAGTCAACAATCCCCGCTATGCACTCATTGCAGTGTACACAGTGCCCATTGATGGAGAAGGATGTCCTCTACCAGCTGGGTTGGCTGAGCTACGAAAAAATGGTGGACATCCCCATGCCTTGGATGAGAGGGAGGAGGATGTTGATGAGACTGAAGAACTTCGAGGTGATCATCCAAGTCAAGAGGATGAAGACCCACTTCAAATTCAAGATGAGCAAGAAGAAGATGAGCAAGGTCTGAGTGAGCTGGAAGCGAAGGCACAGGAGGTGAATGAGAAAAAATGGAAAGAGTTTCTTCAAGAAAGAAAAGCGTTCCATGTTCGGAACATCACGTTCGGAGTGCCTTTGAAAGACAGATCGGTGAAGGAAGTGATCAAGTCGACATCTCAGATCTATGCAAGGGCAAGGGCTATGAGATTGCCCATAACAAGAGTCCACACGGACAGAGCCAAAGAATGGGCAAGCTCGGCGTTCCAGCAGTGGTGTCTTGGAAGAGACATCTTCCACACGATGACAAGTGGAGATGATCCGTTGTCGAATTCTAGATGCGAGCGTGAAGTTGGCTGGGTAAAGTCACGGACAAGAACTTTGCTGTTGGCCACCAAGTCGTCGTTTGAAGTTTGGCCTCTTGCCATAAGGCAAGCAAGTGAGGAGCGCTTGAGGAGCCAGGTGAGAAGGATGGGCATTGATGTGCCAGAGCTTTTGCCATTCGGAACGGCGGTGGTGGTTAAGAAAAAGAACTGGCACCAACGAGAGGATGGAACAGGGATGAAGTGGCCTATGAAACGGGCTACGTTGTGGGGGCCAGCGAGCGACATGTCGATGTCGTCCAGAGCCTACTACGTGAAGGATGATGAAGGAAGATATTTTCGAACAACAGTTGTAAGACAGGTGAAATGGGAACAAGAGAAGAATGAGGATGCAAAAAGGGGGGAGCAAGGGACTTTACAGTCGGAGCCAACTGAAGGGGCGACCGCATGTCAGTCTGACCCCTGCTGTGTCAAACCTGATGATGGAGTCGACTGTGAAGTCCTTGCTGAAGATCCCTTTGGAGGAGAAGAAGAAAAGGATAAGGTTGTGGTGGAGGAAGTAGAAGGACCGAGCTATCAAGGTCCAGTTCATGATCCACCAAAGAGAAGGTTGCTGAAGAAATGTCCACCTGTTCAGACAACTGGAGCTGCCCCGATGGTGTTCAAGGCCTGTGGGGTGGATGGTGATGGTGGAGAAGGTAGCGGCGAACTTTTGGCATTGAAGCAGCATCTGTGGTTGAGCGAGTATGCTCAAGAACTGGTGGGTAGAGTCGCTGAAGGAAACGGATCGGACGTTGAAGTCGAACAGGTGAACAAGATCCATGATGAGACAGAAAGGTTGGAAAATGTCCTGAAGAGACATGCTGTGAGACAGGCGAGAGTTTTAGAAGAGCAGGTTGAACAACAAGTTGTTCAAACGAGACTTGTTGGAATGGATGAAGTTAGGAGGAATCTCGAGGAATGGACAGAACCTTTCAAGGAGGAAGTTGAGAAGCTTCTTGATGGAGCTTTGGAAAGAATCACCGACGAAGAGTTCAGACAGTTACTTGGAGGAGAACGTGAAGTCGAGTGCCTGCCGATGAAGGCCGTAGCAACGGTAAAGGCAGGTGGAAAGAAAAAAGGCCGAGTTGTTGTTTGCGGCAATTTTGCCGAAAAGCATGAAGATGACGTGGACATCACGGCGTCAGGTGTGGACTCGGTGACGATCAGGACTGCAGTGAGCTGTGCTGTTCAAAGAGGATGGACTATGGCAACCACGGACGTTGCTGGAGCCTTTCTGAACGCTCCGAGGCGCACCAATCAAACTAGACTGACGGTGTGTGATCCACCAAATGTTTTGAGGATGATGGGACTGGTATCCCAAACCGAAAAATGGCTGGTGCATCAAGCACTTTATGGATTGCAGCAGTCGCCTTCGGACTGGGGCCACCATCGTGATTGCAAACTTCGTGAACTTCTTTGGAGCAATGGCGATGGGGAGTTCAAATTTCAGGAGACAGCTGAGAGGCACGTGTGGCAGGTGGTCCCAGCAGCTGGTGGAGAAGCGGTTGGTTTTCTGCTTGTCTACGTGGACGACCTATTGCTTCTTGGAAAGAGGCCGGTTTTGGAAGGTGCACTTGAAGCAGTGATGAGTCTGTGGAAGTGCTCAAAGCCGGAATACTTGAGTGCCGACAAAGGTATGAGGTTCTGCGGTTTCGAACTATGGGAGGCCGAGGACGGTGTGATTTTGAACCAACAGGGTTACACTAAGAGCTTGCTAGAAAAGCATGGTGTGACTGGTGTGGAGCAGTGTCCCTTGCCGAAGCTGACGGAATCTGAGGAGGTTGAGGAGTTCGGCATCTCTGATCTTCGCAGAGCTCAAGGAGTTGTTGGAGAGCTTCTTTGGCTGGCTACCCGATCGAGGCCCGACCTGTGCTTTGCTATTGGAGCACTTGGAAGGATGTTGCACAAGAAGCCAAAACAGGCCTTTGAACTTTCAAAGCATGTGCTGCGGTATCTTTGTGGAACAGAGAAGGTGGGTCTCTACTACACGAGGTGCAAGAAGGGAGATCTGGGCGAAGCTGATCACCTGCAGTATCCGAGGACACTGTCGAGGCTTGATGTGTACTCTGATGTCTCCTATGCACGGCTCACGAATCTTACAGGAGCATTCAAGGGATTGCAGCAGAACATGCTGGAAATTTGTTGGCCTGGGAGACGGGTAGACAGGCAATAATATCACTGTCGACTTGTGAGGCCGAGCTGATTAGCCTGAGTGAAGCTCACCAGATTGGTGATGCAGTCGGAGCTCTACTGAAGGAGTTCAACGTTGAAGTGAAGAAGCTGCTGCACAATGATTCCAAAAGTGCAATCAGTGCTGCAACATCTGAAGGAGGATCTTGGCGAACGAGGCATTTACGCCTCAGATCACATGCACTTCGACAGGCACTTCGTGAAGATGAAGGACTTTGGGGCATTCATCACCTTCGTGGGGAACATCTTCTGGCAGATGGCCTCACAAAGCCACTTTTGGGCCAGGCATTCACGAGGTTCATGGAGAAACTTCGTTTGCTTGCAGGTGGTTTGAAAGAGGAGAGCGGAAAGGAGAATGTTCCGAAGATTGATCGCCTGTTGACTGCTGGAGCTGTGGTGGCGATGATTTCTGAGGTGGTGCCCCAGTTGAAGAAGTGCAAGCCGGTACTGCTTGCTGCCGGCTACTTTATTGTCGTGCTGTAGAAGAAACAGGAGAGGCGACGTGAAGGAGAGGTCTGAAGAAGTGAGGCCGAAAGTTTGCGCTCTTCGTTGGGGAGCTCGCAATCGAGATCAGACCTCACACTCCAGTGTTGGGGCACAGGGTGGTAGAAATGAACTACATCATGGCGAATGTGAAGACGGTCGGGCTTTGGTGCAGAGTGGAAGCATACTACATCATGGCGGGTATGAAGACCGTCGGGCTTTAGCACACGGTGGCGAACTACTTCGCGGTGAATGTGGAGATAGTCGGGCTTTTGCGGCTGATAGTGAGCTACATGAAGGAAATCAAAGCGGTGGTTGTGGCGATGGTAGTCATCAACAAGGGCCAGTGAGACCTATGAGATTGCCGATGCAGTCTACGAGCGTAGCACGTGGCAGGGCAGCTGTGGGAACAGCTGGAGTCCAAGAGGTTGCCTTGGGGTCGGTTCGAAATCCCCAGGTGCGTCAACTTGAGACTGATGGAGGAGTGGCAACTGTGAGTCCGAGAATGATGAGACCGAGTCCGGTAGAAGCATGTCAAGCAGGACAACTAGTGGTCCCACGACTTGTTCATGAAGGTGATCCGGAAGGAACGGTCTCAGTTTGGGATCTTGACGTTTTCTGCAAAATCCCCAAAGGGGATGACAAGTGGTTGGTTCAATGGCAGAACCTTATGGTGAGATCCCATGGCCGTGCAAGGACTCGTGCATTCCATCCCTTGCACCGATCTACTCCGTACAGTTTAGAACGGCTCGGTTCTAAAAGAATCACCATCATTTTCCCAACTCTTGGTGGTGAGAAACAGGTCAAAATCGACACCTGGTCAGAGAACCTTCCGACTTTTCAAGGTCAGTGGAAGGGGTTTACGATCTTTGAAGTGAACCAGCTTGAAAGTCAACACCCTCTTCGAAAAGAGGAAAGCGATGGTTCCTTTGAAGTTGTAACCAACTAAAGGCAAAAGGCCTTGAGCTGCTCTGTGTTTGATGCATCGCATCAAAGGGGGAGTGCTGGAAGCATTCTATTTTTGGAGCATAGTCAGTTCAAGTTGGTCAAATCTTACCTGAAAGGTCGCCGGAGGCCTTTTGTTGCCCAAGTGAGAAAAAGAGGTGTCATTTTGCCCTGCTGATTAAGCAGTTGATATCAGGGGTGTTTGTTATATTTTGTTTCTTTGTTTTTCTTGTTTCTTCCTGTGCTTTGTTTTTTGTTTTGTTCCATTGTTAAGGAAACTTTTTTGTTTTTGTTCACATATTGTTTTTTCTTGTTTTTCTTTGATATTTTCTGGGTTTCTTGTTGCTTTTGTCTTTCTGTGATCAAAAAACCTGTGACAATCACCTGTACAGGACAAGCCTCCCTATCGTCATTGAATTGCTTCAAGGTGGTGGGCAGATTCCACCTGCGTATCCAGCAAGCACAAAAGCCCATGAGTCTTGCTATCATATCCACCCATGCAAAAGCAAGGGGGAACGTTGGCCCCAAGCACCCGGCCAACGGTGCAACCTATGCATGATAGAACATTACATGGTGGGTCCACACATATTCCTGAAGTATTTTTTTTGTTAGATACAATGGCGCCCCAAGCAAAAACAGACGAACGCAGGAAAAACAAAACAAAGCAAACACCACCCCCACAAAAAAACAGAAAAACAATCAAAAAAACAAACCAAAGAGCAAACAAACACAGAAAAAACATTGCATGTTTGATTCGAAATGTTGTTGCGCATGGTTTTCTTTTTGGAATTGTAGATATGGTTCACTGCGACTTAAACTTCACTATGCCTTGGCTCAAGACTTTAGATTTTTGATTGGCCCATGCCACTTCCAGCCCCCAGGCTCAACAGTAAAAGTGGAGAATTTTCAAATGAAACACATGAAAATCAGTGGTACCTTGTCACAGGACACTCACAGAAAGCACAACTAAATAACTACCAGGTCTTGGACTTCCAAGACCTGGCCAAGTCTTGGATTGCCAAGACTTGGTTCTATATATACACATTTTGACGTTGGGTATCTGATATATTTGGCTCCAAGTCACGATGCATTGATACGTATTTTCCATGTGTTGTCTTTGGTGTATCATTTAATTCGGCTCCAAGTTATGCCTTTTTGACTGCGCAGCGCATGTTCACTTTGAGTCGCAGGCCAGGCCTCAGTCAACAACAGCAAGCAACAGGCAATAGGTTTGGCAGTGATTTGTGGCTAAAGCCTGATGTCACCCATGATTTTCCAATAAGTTTGTCTTCATAGATTTTCTACCAATGCTATAGCTGCAAGATATTTTGTTTTCTTTTGCCATACTACATGCTTGCCATCTTCAGGTGAAAGCCTCCACAAATGGTGCCATGGAGGTGGTGATGCAATCTGCTAGATGGCAGATTGCGTCATTCAACCCCAGTTTTCAGCCAGCACCATCTTCTCAGCAAGGATCCACATGCCTCAGCGTATACGGTATTGTATAAACAGTTCTTACGCCAAGAAAACATGTATCAAACATCTGACCACTTAAAAGAAATCAGTAGTGGTGTAAGTTTTCCTTCACAAAGATTTGCTGCTATTTTGAGCCACGTACCTGTGCGTATTTGAAGGGGTTTCTGTTTTCCAAACCTAGCGAAGTAATGTTCTAACCCTACTTATACTCTCAAGATTACTTCGCTAGAATTGCTCCAGAAAAATGGCAGGCACAGACAATGTTTTTTTTGCTTTTTGATTTCTTGTGACATGTGGAAAAAGATTTGAAAAAATGTGCGCAGCCCCTCTTCGCTGCGCACGGTGGTGCCCTCCAACAAACTTCTAGCACCTCCCTTCACACTGCCCTGGCCACCCCGCAGGCAACGCCAAGGCTCATGATGAAGATGCCCACAGAGACCTGCAGCCAACAGGAAAGTTTGCAGACAACTGCTTCATGGCAAGCATGCCAACAAGTAATTTCAAGCGCTCTTTACTTTAAGGCTCATGTCAATTCTGTTGTAACAACAAAACTAGGGCGGCCAAAAGCTTTATTCGCCTTCCGCACCTTAGTTTAGCAAAACCAGGACCGCCATCATGGCCTTCAATCAAGCACGAAATGCCTGGACCGCTCAGTTCAAGCGGACAGCGGTACAAACCACCTGAGTCCAGACCTCTTTCCTCTTTCGATCAAACCCAGGATTCGAGGATTGAAGATCTCAGTATACCTTGGTGGCTTTGAAAGACAAATGCTTGAAACAAACTTGCCGGATCAACACTGTATTTTGTCATTGAGATAAATGCCAAGTTTCTCGCACACATCATACCATAGACAGACTCGTGAGCGCTTGTGAACGTGTAAAACAACACCTCAACGTTTGTGAGAGCGCTACAAAACCTCCCAACATCTGTGAGCGCTTGTGAATATGTGAAAAAAACATTCGTGAGCGCTTATGCTATGTGAAACAAAACCTGTCAACACCCGTGAGCGCTTGTGACTACTTGTATGGTTTCTGCGCTTTGGGACTTGTAACAGAGCCTTAAAAACATGGCATCTGGACTTACAACCGGTCAACTTAACATACATCCTAGCTAGTTGGTCTTCAATCTAGGTATACCCTCAATGGAACTTAAAAGTACTTAATAAATAGAAAGGGGGTTACAACCAGACTTAGCTATAATTACTTATGGGGACGATGATAAACGATAGCTAGGTACGTATAACAGCGCTAAGCCCTGCACGTTGACTTTTGCCGCTCTCCAGTCTTTTGCCATACTTTGCGAATGCGATGTGGGTTTTTCTTTACTTTCTATTTTGTTGTTTTGTTGCGCGCCTTTCGAGCCCTGTTGGGCGCACTGCGGGCCTTTTGCGCGAATCCGCGCCTTGTTTAAGTTAGCAACGCAAGATGAATATGAACGATGATTTGTTTCCATTTTTTTACGCTTGAAAGAATTGAAGATTTTTGTTTTGACCGTCCTCCCACAACAACCCCAGCACTCCATTTTCCGATCCCAAATTCATCATACCAATTGCCATGTTGCAGTCGTAGAAAGGACGGGCGATACAAAATCCATTCCAAAACCATTTTCAGTTTTCCCAAAAAAAAATCACGCATACCCAGATTTTGAAATCTTGCAGCAATACGGTTTTGGTTGTCGATGAAAAGAAAGCAAATGTTTTTGAAAATGAAACAACTCCAGAATACGTTTTTTTTCCTCCAAGTTGTGTTTCTTCAATTTGGTTGGGGTGATTTTTGATTTTAAAGTTTTCCAGGCGAGGATTTGAGATCTTCATCTCTAAATATCTCAAATGTTCCTACGTAAACGTTTTGGATGTTCTTTTCATTTTTTCCACTCAAGGATTTCAATGAACATCTACAATGGAATTTTCCAACTTAAGGATTTGGCGTTTGAATCTCAAAACTTTCAACTCAAGGATTTGAGATTCGGACCTCACAGTTTTCAACTCAATGCTTTCAGATTAAGATCGCAAATTTTGATACTTAAAGATTTGAAATTAAAATCTCAATTTTTCATACTTAGGGATTTGAGATTTAGATCTCAAATTTTCATACTTACGGATTCGAGATCTTTATCTCAAAATTTCCTACATTTGCCTACTTAAGGATTCGAGATCTTTATCTCAACACTTTTCACGAAAGGACTTGAGATTAAAATACCCCAATTTTCGTACTCAAGGTTTTTAGATTATCATCTCATTTCTTTCCACTCAAGGATTTCAATGAAGATCAAAAACAAAAATTTTCCGACTTAAGGATTTGACGTTTTCATCTCAACATTTTCAACTCAAGGATTTGAGATTCAGATCTCAAATTTTCATTTCATTATGAGATTAGGATTTCAAATTTTCGCACTTAAAGATTAGAGATCTAGAGATCTTCATCTCACATGTTCCTATTTACGGCTTTGAGATCTTTATCTCAAAGTTTTCCACGCCAGGATTTGAGATCTTCATTTCACGTTATCCTACTCAAGGATTTGAGAAATTTAAACTCAGTTTTTTCCATGCAAGGATTTCTCTGAAAATCAAAAATAGAAATTTTCAATCTTAAGGATTTGACGTCTTCATCTCAAAACTTTCCACTCAAGGATTGGAGAGATTAAGATCTCCAATTTTCATATTTAAGGCTTTCAGATTAAGACCTCAAATTTTCATACTTAAAGATTTGAGATCTTCGCATCAAATTTTCCTACTTAAGGATTCTAGATCTTCCTCTCAAAGTTTTCCGGGAAAGGACTTGAGACTAAAATCTCAAATTTTCCTACTTAAGGATTTTTGATTCTCATCTCATTTTGTCCCAGGATTTCACCGAAGATTTGAAATAGAATCATCGATGTGAAGTCTTCATTTCCAAATTTTCCCACGAAAGGATTTGAGACTAAGATGTCAAAATCTTATACTTCTGGACGTGAGATGAAGATTATACTTAAGGATTTGGGCCCGTGTCAGGGCCCAAATCCTTAAGTATGAATATTTGAGATTTTGATTTCTAATCTTTAAGTATGAACATTTGAGATCTTAGTCTCAAATCCTTGGGTTGAAACTGGAGACGAAGATCTCAAGTCCTTAAGAATTAAAATTTGAGAGTGGAAATCAATAAGATGAAAATCGAAAATTCTTAAGCTCGAAAATGTAAGATTTTAATCGCAAATCCTTTTGTGGAAAACTTTGAGATGAAGATCTCAAATTCTTAAGTATGAAAATTTGAGACGCTATTCTCAAATCCTTAAGTATGAAAAACTGCGGTTTTAATTTCCAATACTTGAGTTGAAAGGTTTGAGATTAAAACGCCAAATCCTTAAGTTGAAAATTTCAATCTACATCTTCATGGAAATCCTTGAATGGAAAAAATGAGAAGAACATCGGAAATCCTTCAGTATAGGAGAAGTTGAGATGAAGATCTCAAATCCTTGCGTAGAAAACTTGGAGATGAAGATCTCAAATCCTTAAGTAGGGAAATTTGAGATGCAGATCTCAAATCCTTAAGCATGAAAATTTGAGATCTTAATCTCAAATCCTTCAAAAGGAAAAAATGTTTTTTCATTTTCAAATTCTTAAGTATGAAGAAAGGATTTTGTAATTTCATTTTTAAGTATGACAAGTTGAGATCTGAATCTCAAATCCTTGGGTTGAAATTGGAGATAAAGATCTCAAATCCGTAAGTCGAAAAATCTTATTTCAGATCTTCATTGAAAACCTTGAATGGAAAGAAATGAGATGAACATTTAAAATCCTTTGGTGGAAAACTTTGAGATAAAGATCACGTCCTTATAGGTAAGAAACTGTTCCATAGAACCATTCTTTCGTCACCCAAAAAGCACGCGGGGTCGAGATTTTTGGTTACGTGCAATTTTATCGCAATGGAACAGCCCAATCAAACATGTATATAATTCGAGTTTAAATAAGATGGAACACTTTTGGATGTCAAAAAACAATTTCAGGCCCGAAATCAAAACATGAAAAGGTAGCCGCCCAGGACTTATAGATTTTTTGGGCGGGAAAAATCCAGTTTAACAAAACCAGCCCGCTCTCAACGCTCGTGAGCGCTTGTGAGTGGGCTCTTAACACTCGTGAGCGCCTGCTCTCAACACTCGTGAGCGCTTGTGAATTGCGACAGCCTCAGGCTGTTGAGAGGGGTGGGGCAAATTGACCACCCCTCTCAACATTCGTGAGCGCTTGTGAGTGTTGAGAGGGCGCTCGTGAGCGCAACATTCGTGAGCGCTTGTGAGTGTTGAGAGGGCGCTCGTGAGCGCTTGTGAATGTTGAGAGGGGGCTCTCAACACTCGTGAGCGCTTGTGAATGGTACCAGCCTCAGGCTGTTGAGAGGGGTGGGTCAATTTGACCCACCCCTCTCAACAGTCCCTAGCGCTTGTGACTGCTGAGAGCCCCCCCCCTTACCCAGCAGCGTGTTTGCAGTAACAGACCATTACGCAGCAACTACTTGCAAAACGTGTTTAGTGAGAACCGGGTTCTCAACAGTCACTAGCGCTTGTGACTGTTGAGAGGGGTGGGTCAATCTGACCCACCCCTCTCAACAGCCCCAGCTCCAGTGGCAAACAAAGAGCTCATAGTCCATGTCACTAACGAGGATTAAGATCTCAAATCTTTATCCTTAAGGATTTGAGATCTGCATCTCAAATTTCCCTACTTAAGGATTTGAGATCTTCATCTCCAAGTTTTCTACGCAAGGATTTGAGATCTTCATCTCAACTTCTCCTATACTGAAGGATTTCCAATGTTCTTCTCATTTTTTCCATTCAAGGATTTCCATGAAGATGTAGATTGAAATTTTCAACTTAAGGATTTGGCGGTTTAGTCTGAAACCTTTCAACTCAAGTATTGGAAATTAAAACCGCAGTTTTTCATACTTAAGGATTTGAGATTAGCATCTCAAATTTTTATACTTAAGAATTTGAGATCTTCATCTCAAAGTTTCCCACAAAAGGATTTGCGATTAAAATCTCACATTTTCGAGCTTAAGAATTTTCGATTTTCATCTCATTGATTTTCACTATCAAATTTTTCATAATACTTAAGGATTTGAGATCTTTATCTCAAAGTTTTCCACCTAAGGAGGTTAGATGTTCATCCCATTTCTTTCCATTCAAGGTTTTCAATGAATCAAGATCTGAAATAAAATTTTCCGACCTAAGGATTTGAAGTCTTCATTTCAAAAATTTCCACTCAAGGATTTGAGATTCAGATCTCAAAATATTCATACTTAAGGATTTGAGATCTTCATCTCGATTTTTTTTCTCATGTCATTTTTTTTCGACTTTAAAGATTTGACATCTTTATCCCATTCTTTGTCCACTCAAGGATTTGAGATTCAGATCTCAACTTGTCATACTTAAAAAAATGAAATTACAAAATCCTTTCTTCATACTGAAGCATTTGAAAATTAAAAACCAAATATTCATTTTGAAGGATTTGAGATTAAGATGTCAAATTTTTATGCTTAAGGATTTGAGATCTTTATCTCCAAGTTTTCTACGCAAGGATTTGAGATCTTCATCTCAACTTCTCCTATACTGAAGGATTTCCGATGTTCTTCTCATTTTTTCCATTCAAGGATTTCCATGAAGATGTAGATTGAAATTTTCAACTTAAGGATCTGGCGTTTTAATCTCAAAACTTTCAACTCAAGGATTGGAAATTAAAACCACGGTTTTTCATACTTAAGGATTTGAGATTAGCATCTCAAATTTTCATACTTAGAGATTAAAGATCTTCATCCCAATTTTCTTTCTTCAGAATTTGAGATCTTTATCTCAAAGTTTCCCACGAAAGGATTTGCGTTGAAATTCTCACATTTTCGAGCCTAAGAATTTTCGATGTTCATCTCATTGATTTCCACTCTCAAATTTTAATAATTAAGGATTTGAGATGTCCGTCTCCAATTTCAACCCAAGGATTAAGATCTCAAATGTTTATACTTAAAGATAAGAAATCAAAATCTCAAATATTTATACTTAAGGATTTGGGCCCTGACTCGGGCCCAAATCCTTAAGTATCATCTTAATCTCAAATCCTTTCGTGGGAAAATTTGGAAATGAAGACCTTAAATCGATGATTCTATTTCAAATCTTCGGTGAAATCCTGGGACAAAATGAGATGAGAATCAAAATTCCTTAAGTAGGAAAATTTGAGATTCTAATCTCAAGTCCTTTCCTGGAAAACTTTGAGAGGAAGATCTAGAACCCTTAAGTAGGAAAATTTGATGCGAAGATCTCAAATCTTTAAGTATGAAAATTTGAGGTCTTAATCTGAAAGCCTTAAATATGAAAATTGGAGATCTTAATCTCTCCAATCCTTGAGTGGAAAGTTTTGAGATGAAGACGTCAAATCCTTAAGATTGAAAATTTTTATTTTTGATTTTCAGAGAAATCCTTGCATGGAAAAAACTGAGTTTAAATTTCTCAAATCCTTGAGTAGGATAACGTGAAATGAAGATCTCAAATCCTGGCGTGGAAAACTTTGAGATAAAGATCTCAAAGCCGTAAATAGGAACATGTGAGATGAAGATCTCTAGATCTCTAATCTTTAAGTGCGAAAATTTGAAATCTTAATCTCATAATGAAATAAAAATTTGAGATCTGAATCTCAAATCCTTGAGTTGAAAATGTTGAGATGAAAACGTCAAATCCTTAAGTCGGAAAATTTTATTTTAGATCTTCATTGAAATCCTTGAGTGGAAAGAAATGAGATGATAATCTAAAAACCTTGAGTACGAGAATTGGAGAGTTTAATCTCAAGTCCTTTCGTGGAAAGTGTTGAGATAAAGATCTCTAATCCTTAAGTAGGCAAATGTGGGAAAATTTGAGATAAAGATCTCGAATCCGTAAGTATGAAAATTTGAGACCTAAATCTCAAATCCCTAAGTATGAAAAATTGAGACTTTAATTTCAAATCTGTAAGTATGAAAATTTGCGATCTTAATCTGAAAGCCTTGAGTTGAAAACTGTGAGATCTGAATCTCAAATCCTTGAGTTGAAAGTTTTGAGATTAAAACTCCAAATCCTTAACTTGGAAAATGTCACTGTAGATGTTAGTCGAAATCCTTGAGTGGAAAAAATGAGAAGAACATCCAAAACGTTTAAGTAGGAACATTTGAGATTTAGAGATGAAGATCTCAAATCCTTGCCTGGAAGACTTTAAAATTAAAATCACCCCAACCAAATTGAAGAAACACAAATTGGAGGAAAAAAAAACGTATTCTGGAGTTGTTTCATTTTCAAAAACATTTGCTTTCTTTTCATCGACAACCAAAACCGTATTGCTGCAAGATTTCAAAATTTAGGTATGCATGAATTTTTTTTGGGAAAACTGAAAATGATTTTGGAATGGATTTTATATCGCCCATCCCTTCTACGACTGCAACTGGTATGATGAATTTGGGATCGGAAAATGGAGTGCTGGGGTTGTTGTGGGAGGACTGTCAAAACAAAAATCTTCAATTCTTTCAAGCGTTCAAAAAAGGAAACAAATCATCGTTCATATTCATCTTGCGTTGCTAACTTAAACAAGGCGCGGATTCGTGCAAAAGGGCCCGCAGTGCGCGCAACAGGGCTCGAAAGGCGCGCAACAAAACAACAAAATAGAAAGTCAAGAAAAACAAACATAGAATTTCCAAAGTATGGCAAAAAACTGGAGAGTGGCAAAAGTCAACGTGCAGGGCTTAGCGCTGTTATACGTACTTAGCTATCGTTTATTATCGTCCCCATAAGTATAGTTAATTCTGGTTGTACCCCCCTTTCTATTTATTATATAAGTACTTTTAAGTTCCATTGAGGTTATATCTAGATTGAAGACCAACTAGCTAGGATGTATGTTAAGTTGACCGGTTGTAACTCCACATGCCATGTTTTTTAAGTCCCTGTTACAAGTCCCAAAGCGCAGAAACCATACAAGTAGTCACAAGCGCTCACGCGTGTTGACAGGTTTTGTTTCACATAGCCACAAGCGCTCACGAATGTTTTTTCACATATTCACAAGGGCTCACAGATGTTGAGAGGTTTTGTAGCGCTCTCACAAACGTTGAGGTGTTGTTGTACACGTTCACAAGCGCTCACGAGTCTGTCTATGGTATGATGTGTGCGAGAAACTTGGCATTTATCTCAATGACAAAATACAGTGTTGATCCGGCAAGTTTGTTTCAAGCATTTGTCTTTCAAAGCCACCAAGGTATACTGAGATCTTCAATCCTCGAATCCTGGGTTTGATCGAAAGAGGAAAGAGTTCTGGACCTAGGTGGTTTGTACCGCTGTCCGCTTGAACTGAGCGGTCCAGGCATTTCGTGCTTGATTGAGGGCCATGATGGCGGTCCTAGTTTTGCTAGACCAAGGTGCGGAAGGCGAATAAAGCTTTTGGCCGCCCTAGTTTGTTTTTACAACAGAATTGACATGAGCCTTAAAATAAAGAGCGCTTGAAATTACTTGTTGGCCTGCTTGCCATGAAGCAGTTGTCTGCAAACTTTCCTGTTGGCTGCAGGTCTCTGTGGGCATCTTCATCATGAGCCTTGGCGTTGCCTGCGGAGTGGCCAGGGCAGTGTGAAGGGAGGTGCTAGAAGTTTGTTGGGAGGGCACCACCGTGCGCAGCGAAGAGGGGCTGCGCACATTTTTTCAAATCTTTTTCCACATGTCACAAGAAATCAAAAAGCAACAAAACATTGTCTGTGCCTGCCATTTTTCTGAGCAATTCTAGCGAAGTAATCTTGAGAGTATAAGTAGGGTTAGAACATTACTTCGCTAGGTTTGGAAAACAGAAACAACAGAAACCCCTTCAAATACGCACAGGTACGTGGCTCAAAATAGCAGCAAATCTTTGTGAAGGAAAACTTGCACCACTACTCATGTCTTTTAAGTGGTCAGATTCTTGGCGTAAGAACTGTTTATACAATACTATGCGCTGAGGCATGTGGATCCCTGCTGAGAAGATGGTGCTAGCTGAAAAGGTGGGGATGACGCAATCTGCCATCTAGCAGATTGCATCACCGCCGCATTTTCAGCCATCACCACCTCCATGGCACCATTTGTGGAGGCTCTCACCTGAAGATGGCAAGCATGTAGTATGGCAAACGTAGACAAAATTTCTTGCGGCAATGGCATTGGTAGAAAATCTATGAAGACACATTTATTGGAAAATCATGGGTAACTTCAGGCTTTAGCCGCAAAGCACTGCCAAACCTATTGCCGGTTGCTTGCTGTTGTTGACTGAGGCCTTGGTCTGCAACTCAAAGTGAACATGCGCTGTGCAGTCAAAAAGGCATAACTTGGAGCCGAATTAAATGATACACCAAAGACAACACATGGAAAATATGTATCAATGCATCGTGACTTGGAGCCAAATATATCAGATACCCAACATCAAAATGTGTATATATAGAACCAAGTCTTGGCAATCCAAGACTTGGCCAGGTCTTGGAAGTCCAAGACCTGGTAGTTATTTAGTTGTTCTTTCTGTGAGTGTCCTGTGACAAGGTACCACTGATTTTCATGTGTTTCATTTGAAAATTCTCCACTTTTACTGTTGAGCCTGGGGGCTGGAAGTGGCATGGGCCAATCAAATATCTAAAGTCTTGAGCCAAGGGATAGTGAAGTTTAAGTCGAAGTGAACCATATCTACAATTCCAAAGAGAAAACCATGCGCAACAACATTTCGAATCAAACATGCAATGTTTTTTCTGTGTTTGTTTGCTCTTTGGTTTGTTTTGTAGTGTTTTTTCTGTTTTTTTGTGGGGATGGTGTTTGCTGTGTTTTGTTTTTCCTGCGTTTGTCTGTTTTTGCTTGGGGCGCCATTGTATCTGACAAAAAAATACTTCAGGAGTATGTGTGGACCCAGCATGTAATGTTCTATCATGCATGGGTTGCACCGTTGGCCGGGTGCTTGGGGCCAACGTTCCCCCTTGCTTTTGCACGGGTGGATATGATAGCAAGACTCATGGGCTTTTGTGCTTGCTGGATACGCAGGTGGAATCTGCCCACCACCTTGAAGCAATTCAATGACGATAGGGAGGCTTGTCCTGTACAGGTGATTGTCA
>DF240518.1:84224-113868 GCA_000507305.1 Breviolum minutum Mf 1.05b.01 | reverse complement strand
ATATATATATATATATATATATATATATATATGTGTATGTATCATATCATATGTGTATCAATATAATCATAGACTTGGCGTAGATGGGTTTATATGAGTGTACCTCCAAGTTGAGGACTCCTTGCCTTAAAATTACCTACAGATGGTTCATTGTGACTGGGAAACATGTGCATTTTTTTTTCATCCTGGGCAAGCTGAGGAAACCCCTGCCAGTCCTATGAGCTCTGAGGTGTGGAAAGTTGAGAGTTAACTCCGGTGGAGTTTGTTGGAAACATTTTCGTTGAAAATCCTAAGGTGAGAGAGGTGACACAGCTCCCTCCTATGTCGTCTCCAAAGTCGAATACTTCAGCCTCCAGCCTGGTGAGGCAAGGGATCTAGTTTGTGTTTCGAATATGAAAATAGGAAGCACAGCTTGGCTCCTTGACTTCAAACTTCCAGGAAGCTTCGGCCGAGTCCAAAGCGTGTGGCATCCGAATCACAGCTACGAGGCAAGGGACTCCAATATTGAAAGTTGGGAACTTTATGACCCGCAGTTCTAAGAAGTATAGATACAAGCGACACATGAAACTGCCTGCAAAGGAAATTCATCCCACCAGACAACCTGTAACCTGACTGTGTGTGCTGTTAGTACTCTGTTTCCGTGAACAAGCCGTTGAATGATGTTGAATATATCCAGATGTCTACACTGCCACCCCTGAAGATACAAAGCCAGGTCCAGATGACAGTGACTTTCTAATGGAATTCTTCACAGAAGATTGGCATCGATCGTATTTAGTCAACACATGTGTCAGTAGCTTCAGAACCAACCTGCTGGACGCTTCTTCAATCAGGAAAGTTGCACGTCTCCCCCACTACTCTCAAACCACACTCCAAGCTTTGGCAGCAACATGCATCTGTATAAAGTATGTCCTATCTTGCAAGCGTGCAGAAATGTGTACCCATTCCCGCCCACCCAAGAACATGAAACCAGACCAATAAACATGTCTGTTATGAGTGTGTGGCATGCGCGTTCGTGTTAGTCTATGTTAGTCCTTTGTGTTGTCTCGTATGGGGGAACAAACAAAGTGACTTGTGCAGTCGTATCGTCATAAATTGCACACAGTCTTTCAAATTTTTATTGAAGTTTTAATGTTCTCTAATCGATGCTTTCTTAGAGTCGATCAGTAGATACATCTACTAGTTGTGAATTCACAGGTAAAGCATGGTAAAGCTTTACGGGGAGCTTTGAAGCACTCCTTTCCTTTTGTGGGATGTGTCTGGATGACACTTTGCAGACTTGGTTCATCGCATGAAGAGTGTGCCCAACGCCAACCAAGTGGACGAGGACCTTCTGGCTCTGGTATGGATATGTTTAATTCGGAATGTGAAAGCACTTGTGTTTGAGACTTCCATCCCTTTTTGGTGGTAGATGTTCTTGTTGCTGTTAGTGTTATTTGTACTGGTGATGATGGTCAATTGAGACTTTCAAGTGGCCCTATACCATGTATCATTGATGCAGTAATACCATGGGGCATACATGCAGGCTCGCTGCGCCATGGTTGTGCCTGATAGGAATTTGCACGGAAGAGCGCGGAACTCCACTTGACATACCCGAAACTTGAGTGGGAATCTCAGCCACCGGAGAGGCGCAAACGATTTCGGCCATGTGGAATAAAGATCTAGTACGCCAATTGTATTTCATACGCAGACATAAACATGTTTTTTTAATGTTTGTACACATACACATGTATGTTTTTTTGTACGTGTTATTTACATACGTACATTTGTCATGTGTAGATCAATGTACTTACATATTTGCAAAAGACACCCAATCGCAATCATACTGTCGAAAGAATATGCATTAGTAGTATTCTGTGCTGAGAATGGGTTCTTACGGTTTTCGGACGCAAAAATTCATGTTAAATGTACAGTGGCTTGATGTCAACCTTTGATGGCGATCGGAGAAGCTTCCTCCAAGGATCAAATGGCGACAGAAAGCTCACCAGCCCTGGACTCGGAGGGTGCTGATTGATCTTACACATTCCCTGGTCTATGAGCTACAAATGATCAACTTGCAATCAAAGCAAGCAACTGAAATCCAGTTTCTGATCATATGTAGAGTCTGGAGTGCCAATCCTTCAGATGTCATTCATTCGCAATCTATTGTGGCTTTCAGGGAGAAGAAACGTATGGCAAAGAGCTTGTCACATATGGCAACGGACTGCTTTGACCGTCATGCTGGCAACTTGTTTCGGGATATATATCAGGCAAAACCCTTGTCCAGTCTGGAAATGAATAGCTCATCCTTGTCTTTATGCACTAGAAGATGTACAGTACCCAAATTTCAATGACAACAAGGTTTACTTGCTGTATGTCTTGTCCCTTTCCCTTGGGAGTTGACGTATTTTCTTGCTATTCTTTGGGAACATGAAAGGTAGGTTTGATTGTGAACTCTCTCAAGATTTACTTGGAGAGAAGAATGAGAGACTCAACCAGGCCTCCACCTCGGCGGCTTGGTGCGTTTCATCCCAGCCAGGTCTCATCATCGAAGAAGAGGAAAAATACGAAGCATCAAAACTTCGGGAGGTGATGCATCAACTCTCCTTCGAGGACTGAGTTGGGATGTCTTGAAAAGGGAGGTTGTTAAATATACTTGGAAATTTTGCAAAATTATGATGTCTTTTTGCCTACATAATTTATTGCCTTTTTGTTTGTTTGTTTGTTTGTTTGTTTGTTTGTTTGTTTGCTTGCTTGTTTGTTCGTTTCCACTTTGTCAAGGATGACCCAACCCGGCTCAAAAAGAGTCTACCATCCACGCCGCCGCGCACCTAGTTCTGCAAAGGAGTTGTAGTTTGAAACGAAGCTAGTTTTTGAGGTACCTCGAAGAACATGAGTTTCTCACATCTGAGTGTATTGAGTGATTCCCGGATTCCCTGGTTTGCTCAAAAGACCATTGCCCTTTCAGGAACACCACGTTCGGGTCTTCTATGCGCCAGCAACTTGAGAGGGGTGTCAATCCAATGAAGGCATAGGGTACGATCAACTCGTTGGAGATTGAAGGGGACAATTGAGGCCTTCACCAGAGAACCGATCCTGGACCTCTCAATGTTCTGACACATCCTTTTGCAGCGAAGAGTTTTTATTGGTATCTCACATGGCTGTTATACTGGGTACTCAGCGTTGCAACGGCCATATGAATTTGCAGTACTGTACTCTTATGGGAGACAAGCCAGCTTTAAATTTTATGGTTCGCATTTTTGATTGAATTGGATTGAAATTTGGGGAAATCGTCAGAGGTGCAGGGCAGCTGCATGCAGCCTTGATCAACTGTTGGTTGGATTATTTCTGGGTCTGTGGTACGTCTTTTGAAATACTGAAACAATCCAACCAACAGTATTTCAAGGATTTTTCTTATCCTTGGCCTGGCTTACACGGAACTCTTCAATGATCCATGAAGCTGATGCCAAGGTTCGACTGCTTCCCGCATAAGTCATGCAGACCGCGAGGTGCCTTGCTTCAGCTTTCGTAAAGTTTTATGCATTTGAGAAATTTGCGTGCTAAGCTTAATGTTCGCAAATGAAACTCAAGTCTCAGTGGAATCCATCATCCCTTTCGTACCAAGGATGCCTCCCGGGACAAAATGCTCGGAACATTGCGCGAGTTTGAGATCAAGCGCACAGATGCGCGGTGCTTAAGTGTTGCGGCTGCGCATTTTTCCTTTGTGTGCGCAACAAAGACCTTGGGGCACTTGCAATGAATATCAGGGGAGCATTTTCGGTGTAGCCGAGAACCATACTGCTGTTTTGAAGAACTTCAAAAAGAACTCAGGGACAACTTCTATCAAACTTGTATTCCCTCTCGTAGAGAAGTCTAAAGTACTTTTGCTACCAAGCTCGTAAAGTTCAAAAGTCTTACATTTTTGCATGGCATCTTTTGGTCCCTTTTCTGCGCACCAAGAAACTCATGAAGAGGGTGGTTCATCAACATGACGTCGAGGTCGGGAATTGTATGTGGGGCATGGGGCATGGGCCATCGAGGGAGAAGTGCGATGTTCTAGCATGTAGGGGTTCCTCTTCCCGAATTTAGGGACTAGCCAACCAACGCTCCTCTTGCAATGTTTGCGAACAACACAAAAGTAGTACATGGAAAGATTGAATTCACATCAAACAGCAGTTTGTAATCAGCGTATTATTTTCTATCCTGGAAGGTGAGGGGAAGAATTTTACAAGACTTGAAACTCAACCCTCAGGAGCGGGTTGTGCAGCAAGCCAACAACATCAAGTGGAGGCAGCAGACAAAAACGTTGAGAGGAACACAAGACATGAGGGCCACCGGGTGAGGCTTTTTTGTTGTTTCCTGGCACGTGTTCTTATTTTTATTTATTTTATGGAATGTTGAGATCAGATCACCATTTGGCCTGAACGTTTCAGGATGGCCAGCAAACTTCTGGAAGAACGTCTTCGATGGCGTCTCAAATACAATCAGGCCTTGAAAGTTCCACCATGATTTGGTGCTACGGACATGTCTGAGTTGCGCTGACAAGGTGGAGGCCGCTGCTGACGAGCGCGATCGCCTGAAATTAGAAGCCTTTGAACAAAGAGAAGAGATGCTGCGTCCAATAGCCAAGTGGAGAGCGACACTCTTGCGAGAGAGCAATGTATGGTGTGATAAACATGGAAAAGGTATGAAAGGGTTCACTGTATTCCGTGGACGTGGATGCTTGTGGTTGTGCTATATCTGTGTGATCCAGTCTTTGTCAATCTGGTCGCTTTGTTTCCAGATGAGACTTTTTCGTCGACTGGTGTCATGGACATCCTTTCATAGTTTCTGTAGAAGAGGACTTGTTGTTGTCATTTATTGTCATTGTCAGTCCTTGCTCTATGAGAAGTCCTCAACTTTGTGGACTTTTGGACGGATGGTTTGTTCAAAGTGGAGGGGATTGCTGATGGCTGAGGTCAAAGACAGGCCCGCTGTGACGACTCAGGGGAGATCCGCAAGGCGCGACAGCTTCGGGAAGCTTTGGCAAACAGTTGAAACATTTGCTGTGGCAGCATTGAAATAGGTGAAGTATTGGGAAAAAATATAGAAAAATACAGCACAGTACAAAACCTCAGGGCTAAAAGCATCTAAAATCCCAACGAAAAACCCGCTTGAAGTCTGCGGAATGTAGGAGATTCGGCACCTGCGAGATGTTGGCAGACGGCTAAATCAGGCCAGTTTTATCCAGGTTCCATCGACACGCAGTCCCTTCTCTCCGACTCGTAAAGAATTGGCACATTGACATGTTTTTTGCGTGGTAGCTTCACTCCCCTGCAACCTTTTGAGCAGCTTGATGATTCAATATCATGCTGAGAAGAAGCGCATCGATTTGTCATCCTTCTGTTGCGGAACATGTGCCTTTTGGCTGGGTGTCCAAACTTAAAAACTCACATCGCATTATCACTAGTTAGTAGTTGCTTTCAATCAGCTTCGAGTGCATCCCAGTACTGAATACTGCCCATTGATTGTCAACTTGCTTTACGATTAATTAAATTTAATTACGTATAATTACCTGATCTTTGGATCCAGCGTTAGGCACAGCGAGATCGCAAAGAAGCTTGGCGACTCGCAAAGAAGCAGTCGCAAGCTTAAGGTGAAGCAACAACGTTCACAAAAAAGTCAGCCGAAAATGAGAGCAGATTTATTGATTGCGGTGATTCAAACCATCAACTTATGTGTCAGATTGAGCACCTAGACTGGTAGTCTTGTGAGGCGAGAGTCCATGGAGAAGCACTTTGCACACTGTGGGTTGAAGATGCCCCAAGCCACCAAAATTGGGTCAAGATAATGTCTTTGCACTGCAAACTTCAAATTGCGCATTCTAAAGGAATCCACTGCTTTGATCCTTTGGACGTCCTACCAGACTGGTTTTCTGCGGTTGGAAGTTGTAAAGCTTGGCGCACAGGTGTTACATATATTATATATATATTTTATATGTAGACATCTAGATATATATATATATACATAATATACACACATGTCTAGACTGATGCCGTTGAAGGGCACACCAAAGGACCAAAAATTCAGGCAAAGGCTTCGCAAAGGGAAGTCCTTTGCTGAAGTGAGTCAGCATCGTTTGATGCTTTTCCTGACCTTGATACGGACCCCGCTCGCTATGGATGTTTGAAAAACCTATTGAAGTGCAGATCTGCTGGAATAGACTTGATGGCTTAATCTGCTTTCTTACGAACTCTTGGAAGCTTTCGCCTGAAATTATGCACTTTCCAGGGTCTGTTCGAGACTCCTATCATCTCACTCTTCACATTTCCGATTTTCATAGTTAGAAATGCGAAAGCTCGGCATGTGCCACATCGGCCACATCGGCCACACTGGCCACACCGTCCGACACAGTGGAGAAAAGCCATCGCCTTCCAGGACCGAGACACCGAGATTCCACATGGATTCCAGAGATTGACTTGAGTCTACAGGACCAGTTTTGGTGTACCTGAATACCAGAAGTTAAGAGGCGGATGAAGTAGTGAAGTGTTCAAGGGACTGCCGATCCGGGTCCCCCAGCAGTTTGCATTGCACCATTCAATATATTCAATATCCGAATACCCACTTCAGTCATTTAAAGCCCGAAAAAAATCTTCCCACACTGCTTTATCACAGCCATTTCAGTGGCTCAGCCAGCTACGGCTTGGACGTGCCGTTATGGCGCACAAGTCCAACCCCTACAAGAAGGCAGAGATGCAATAACAGCACGATATACAAGCAGGTTTGCTAGAAGTCTAGGCCTTTTGAAAGGCGCAAAGACCTGGAAAGTATACATTTTCCATGTAGGTAATTGCTTCCGTTCTTTTCTGGCGCTTTCTTGCAAACCAAAAACATTTTGATGTTTAATAATCATATTGAGTCAATAATCCTATATGAATATGTACAACCTTTGGAAAATCTGTACGATTGCAATTGCAATGAGTCTCTCTCTTTCTACCATTCAGGCTCGCTCCAAGTTTCGATGGAAGTGGAAGAAGAAGCGCACCCGACGTTTGCAAAAGAAGCGTCGCAAGATGCGCCAAAGATCCAAGTGAGAAGGTGTGGGCAGAGCTTGGGAAAGATGATTTGATTGGATATCCAAGGTTTGACATCTCTGGATAGAACTTTGCTTGCCCAAGCATCACTGAAATTTTGGAAATCTGCTTTTGCTGCCGTGTAAAGATGACATGACAGCTTTTTCTCATCTTCAAAAAGAGCCACTAAAGCGCTTGGAACGGCTGGTTTGCAGATGATACAGTTGAAGCTACCCTCCTTCCAGGCCAAGCCACAGCTAAAGCACTTCCCTCCGAGGGCTCGAAGTCTGGACGCTTGAAAGATTTGGATCAAGATCAGCGAGGGGAGGAAAACGAAGTAACACTTGCCGGTGCTGTTTGATGATACCATTCATAGGGTTTGAGTTGAATGAACTATAGAGTGTCTACTGTGCATTCTGCATCATACTGCATCATACTGCTCAAGCTGAAGGACTTCAGCATTGATGGCTTTGATCTCACGTGGAAAGTCTCTTACACGATATTTTCTCTGAACTTGTATGGCAAAGCAAAGAACATAAAGGACAGAAACTAGGTAAATCCGAAAGTGATGAGAATGTTAAGAACGTGCCACTTTATAAAAAGTGTTGAATGTGCGTGCCCAATCATTCTCTTGATATATCACTTCACTTGGAATCATGGGGGGTTTGGTTGGTTTGGTTGGCAGCTGAGTTTTTCACGCACCAAAATCGGAATCAAACAGCTTTTCGGCTCAGATTTCTAGAACAAGAGTGAATCAAGAATCAGTTTCCATGCCAATTCCTGTCTGCATGACATACAAACATCGGCCACCTGGCTGCTTGCTTCAATTTTTCAGTCGGTTGTGTTCTCTTTCAGTTACTTCGAAGCTTTGTTCAAGCAGTATCCAGATACATTCGCTGCAGCCTTTCCTTGCAAAATGGCGGAGCGTAGGCTGCCCTGTCCCGAGGCCCATCCAAGGTATCACATGACACAGTGATACAAAGTGTACGTTGTCTTGTGACTTGTGACTTGAGGAGTATTCTGAATTCTTGAGTTTTTTTAGGACCTAGACCGGTGGTGATTTGTCATCCATTTAGTTATTCTGGAACTGTTGCAGCGCATCGTGGACATGGTGGGCTTTGCCTTTGGAGTTGGCTCCTGTGGTGGTTTCTGTGGCTTGGTTAGAGGATGGTTGTGTCGACAGTTCACTGAGTATGTTGGCTTGATTCGTCATTGGATTTACAGAGTGATATGTGAAACACCTTGGAGAAGCTCTTCCAAGTTCTAAGTTGGAAGCAGGTATGACATTTGCACGAAGTCTTCGTAATTTCCCCAAGGACGGGAGGGTGAGAAGGTGGAATGGATGAGCAAGTCTTGGGCCTGTGAATTGTGCAGCTGTCAGGGCCATCGGCTTTCTGGTGCCTTCGCGGCAGTGTGGAATCCTGGAGCTCCTAGTGTCAAATGAGTGAAATCTATCAATCCTCGGAATCCTCATGCGTCTATTTTCTCATGGCCATGTTCAGGGAAATTTGTGATTGGAGGATACCTGATATCTCTGAAGTAGCAACTTTTTATACCACAAGGGTCTAGACTAGACAAATGGCATTCCAAATGAAAACAACAGAGGCCCAGACCCGAGCACCAGTGCTTGGAAGCACCTTTGCCATGTGGTGCGGCCAGTCAGTTTTGGCGAAATCGAGATGCAACTGGCAGAGACAAGCAGAGCTCTACGCAAGGGTTCCTTGATTCCTTGATTTCTCGATTCTTTGACTGCTTCGCAGTTGCTGCACAGGTCCGGACTCTTCCATAGCTTTGACTGTGCCGTCGGGACACTTGGGCATTTCAGAAACGTGAGACATAGAAACTGCCCTTTGGGTGCCAGCCATCCCTGCCTGGTCTCTTAAGGTTTCACAGCGGCATCTAGATCCACAAGGCCATGTTTTTTCATGTGAACATGGATTTGGTCAGACAGCGTGTATGCTGCATGGCAGGGGCGAGATCTTCTGTTGATGCAGCTTTTTGCGGCTTTTTGACGGCTGGTGTCAGGACCTTACGATCTTACTTTTTTGCCGGAGCACCAATTAGTTGAGACAAAGTCCTAATATTGCTCCAAGTTGTATATTTGTGTGAGCTTCTCCAGGTTCTTTCCCTGCGTCAAGGACCACGTGTAGCCTCTATAAATGCCATGGTTGGGGGACCTTGGTTGAATTTGTGTGACTTTCCATTTTTCAGCTCCTGGTGACGCACTTGGTACAACTTTGGCTTCTAAGTTTGGTGCCTTCTGCGTTGCTTTCATCGACATCGTCTCAGGCCGGGATTCTCTGGGTTCATCTTTTGGTTCATCCTTTAGAGGAGCAAGATACGGAATGCAGTATGCAGTGCTTGGCAATTACTACAGCTTGTTGTAAAGAGTCCTCTACATGTATCATTGATATTGTTGGAGTGCATACTTGAAAGAGCAAGATATAAGTAGAACCCAAGCATCATGTAATGTTCCTGCTTCCATTGCTTCCGAGCTGTTTGAAGTGTCGCAAAGGCACTGCTCGCATTTGAGTCAAGCAGTGGCTGAAAGCATTGAAAGTGAAAAAGAGCGCGGATTGAGAAGCTATTTGCTTCAAGTCTAAAGTTTGACTGCATGGACCACAGGAATAACTCAGAATGGCTGTAGGAGATTCTCTTTCACATTCTACTTCCTCCAAGAAATTTTCATCACCCAAAAACCGACCGTGAATGGCTGTGGAAACGTGGTTCAAGCTTTGGCAACTTCTTTTGGCTGCAAAAAATAACCAGACAACATTGATTGCATAGCAAGGGACAAACAGCTACTGCAGCACTCCCAGAAGCCCCGCGCTGAACTTTGCTTTTTGTGCTCCCAAAAATGTTGGCCCTTCTTTCTCCGGTCCGACGCCTCGAATCTATGTGGGAGTGGGACCTGGGACCAAGGGCTTTTAGTATAGTGGAAAAAATTGGATCCCTGCTATGTCCGACACTTGTAGTTTCATTCGCGCACTACTGTAAATGTATCTAAAAGAAGGTGCCTCTGAAAGCCTTGGATTGCTTTTGAGATGAGGCCAAGACCATGGACATGAGTCCAACAGCAGGTCCCAAGTCCATGCCCGTGCTTTCGAAGCATGCAGAGGAGTGGAAATAATGATGTGCAGTAAAGGATGCAGAAAACAAGGACGTTTCTGTTGAAAGAAAATATATACTGGTGTGATCTGGTGTGCTTCGACTCAAATGACATGGAATGCTTAGGAGATGATTATATGATATATTCAATTACAATCATGGCTTCCAATCGGAATGTCGCATCATCAACCTGGCTGTGGGACGGGCACTTTCCAGGAGCTTGTGAGCATTTTGAAAAAGCTGCCAGCTACTGAACTGAAGAGGACATGGGTTCCATCCCCATGGCAGCTGTCAATTTCCTGGTATTTCATGGTATTTCCAATGAAGCAGTGTTGTTCACCCCCAAAAGTTCAGGATGATGAGCTTGAGTAGCGAACTCACGAAGCTCACTGCCGAGAGGTTGGGACGCAATCCTTTTTGCGAGACTATAATTGAAGCTGTGATGCAGGTTTTGCAGTAGACTTCATATAGATTCTACATTCAATCTGACGCGATGGCTTATATAGGATGAGATAGCTGACTCAAATTACAATGGAGCTCTAGGCTCTAGACGCTGTTGTAATAGAACCGAGCACAGGCATGACTACTGTAAGTGATGCTGAGTGTCTATGGGTGAGCAGGGCGTGCAGAATCAATCTTGTTGAACTGATAGTGTTCTGCAGCTGTTGGACATTCAGAGCTGGTCACTGGTCCATCTCGAAGCTGTGAGCTAAAGAGACTGGCCTTGAGACGGCCCAACTGAATGTGATTGAATCTTCAAAGCGCGGACAACAAAACGACAAAGGCATCCAAACTATCCGTTAAAACTACATCTTTTTGGATCACCTCAACATCGTTGACCAACGAATGACGTAGCCATGCCAATATGCCTTGATCCTTCTGGCACCACGTGGCTTGGCAAAAAACATCTCGTTATATGCAATGCTGAGCTGTTTTTTTGCCCTGACTATCTGTGGCAATCCAAGGTTTGTTTACAGTCTCTATGTAGAGGCCATCTCTCTGTCTCCCTGCGGTGCTCACTTGAAGAATCGTGAGGCAGGTGCCATCTCATCTCTTCCAGTCGCTTTGAGACTCTCCGGTAAAAACGTAGCTCTTGGGGAAGCCGTGAGGTCGTTTGCCGTTGGTCGCTCAAAGGGTTGGAAGATCGTTCCCAGAGCTTCACCCTTCGTGACTCGGTGGAGAGGAAGACTTAGGGCTAAGATTGGTCCTTGATCGGTGGAAATCAAGTTGAGCCAAGGTTTTGAGCCTCAGGGATGGGCAGGTTTTTGTAGCTTCATCTTGGTGCTCGGGCACCTAGATTGTGGTTATTGAGAAAGGGAGGCAATGAAGGGATGGTGATTTTGCTGGAAGTGGGGAATTTGGAAGTGGTTTGGTCACTTGGTTTGGACATGTTTTGACTTCAAGTCTTTGAACCTTGGTTGTTGGATTTGGATAAATAGATGAAGCTTATCATTGCTTGTCTGCTTGAGCATTGTGACCTAAGGGCAATCAGCACCCATGGAAGCAGCGCATAAGACATACGGAAGCAGCAAATGAACATCCAGATGTGCAGAAAGATTGAGTAGAATCAGTGACACGCCTGTTGTGTGAACCGTGGACCGTGGCACTATTTTGGCCGAGGTCCTTCCAACTACCAGTTGAGAGGAACTTGTGCATAAGGCCGGCATCGACAATCAGGACAAGATTTTATGCACCACAATCAATGGTCCGATTTTTTTTTGGCAATTTCTGGCAGGGTCAGGACGGTCGGGCTTTTGATTTTTTGGCCGGTTTTTTGTTTGTTGGCTATTTGGGGCCCGAAATGTCCAGCAAGTTCTGGCAGGTTATCCCTCAGCAGTTCAAAGGTGCATGGTTCACTCCCAATGGCTTCCTGGGCGCATTTTTTGTTTGATTCGCCTGAAAGCCTCAAAAAACGGTTACTGTTAGAAGTTGTGTCAGCCATGACATTTGTGTCTCAAAACTAGGACTTTTAGATACTTTTAGTTGATCCACAATCAGGTTGACTTAATTAAAATCTCATTGAAATGAAAGATTTCAATGGTTGAGACGAGCAAAAACTGAGGAAGATTTGGCTATGGCCTTTCTGGACTTAGCAGATCTCAGTTCTGAGGAGCGCTTCAAGGTGAGATTGAAAAAGTTTTTGGGTGAGCTCTAAGCATCCCCAGGCCTAGGCCTCTAGGTAATTTTGTTATATTTTGTTCGTTTCCAAACTTGAACTGAAGAGACTTATGACTCAAAGGGAGGAATGCACTTGCGACAATATCTTCGTGCTTTTGACGAGACCATTCGTCCATAGGTCAATACAAGAGTATACATGCATCCATCCACGTTTCCAAACAAAGCACGTCATGCAAAGTAGTGTTGTTCCGCCAACATCGGCTCATTCCAGATGTTTTTGAGCTGGTGAAATATGTTGCTTTGAAGTTTGAACATATGACAATCCAGTGTTGTTTGCCAGTAAATCCTGCCAAATGAAGCGAAGTGGTGCATCACAGATGGTAGCGAAACGATATCACCCAAAAAAGAGGGCTTGAAACTGGTAGAAAATCTGAAAATTTGATTGCTAGGTGGACTTTTTGGAGCTGCGTGATGCACAGCTGCAGGTGGAAGTCTTGCGTCGTTTCACCCATTTCCCTTAAAAAAAAGATACAGCCAGCTAGGGTCATTTCTCACACCAGCGCGCACAAGCACTGTACAAATATATACAAAAACCTCAGAAACGTTCAGTTTTTGCGCCAGTAATCCTTTCACCGCCTATAGACGCCATGGCATACATTGCAGGGACTGCACCATGGTTTGATATGTCCAGCCAGCCAAACCCAGACTGACCTCAAGTGATGCTGTTGGGTGGTCAAGTTGATGCATCTGACAGGTGGTGGCGGTAGCGAAGCTTCATAGTGCATGTCAGCAGCGATGGAGCACAGAGCAGTTGCCCTTGGTACCAGCGAAGCAGGTAGGGATCAACGACAGAAGTTTTTTAAGGCGTAGTATGGTTTTGCCAATAGGGTCCCAAACTAATTTCAATTTGATAGTATCATCATTTCGGGCTATTGTCCCCCCTCTCACTGTGCTTGCATTGGCCCAAGCGAAAAAAATCAGAATCAGTGTTTCTTTGCTTTTGTGGTGGAGGCATCCTTCCTTGACTACACGGGGGATGCACAGGCAGATTTTCCCAGAAGTATGCGAGTGATCTGGAATACTAGCCGCCATGTAAGAGTCGCAAACTTGAAAATCGATACAGAAAGCGTGACAGAAGCATTCAGGGTGCACTAGCGCAATGGCTCTACCAGTGGGAAAGATTGGTTGAAGCTATTGGAAGTTCTTGACATGTCTTGAATGTGACAAGAGGTGAGAAGCCAAGACAAGTTTGTACAGACACGTATTTTTTTGTCGATAGATATTTGTCAAATATTATGTTCCCTGGTGTTTCCCCCGATTGGTTTGAAGGTTTCAAGCTTCTCTTGTCGTGCTTCAGGCTCGACGTTTGTACGAGCACATTGCAGCAGCTGCCGGCATTGTCTGGGCCTCATGGTTGGCCAAAAAACCAGGGATGGTGAAGGGGAATCATGGAGGCTGCAAGGCAGTGAAATAGATTTGCTTCAACATTGATCCTTGTCCTTGAACCTGGCAGGGTGCTTACAGCCCTGCAGCAAGTGCGGGTGCTGGCCGCAGCGCGCCACGGGACAGCATGGTATGTTTCAGTCTTCAAATCTGACTGTTTTCGTTTGTTGGGTGATTACAGGGAGAGTCTCTTCTGCAATCCTGGATTTTCTGAACACTGCTGAATCCACAAGAAGATGGTCTTGAGATGAGATGCCAAGACATGTTTGGGAGCACACGAGCCGAAGGATCCAGAAGCGGAGGGTGATCAAAAGCGTAGAGGACTCAGCCACAATTGTCCCAAATCATTTTTTGCCGAGATTTCACTCGTTGTAAGTTGTGTCAGATCCCAAATTATGGAATCCTTTTGTTTTCTGTAATTTTTGTCGTTGGCAAAAGAGTTCTGGGACCAGTTTGATCTAATGACAAACATCGTCCCAGAGTTGGAAGGTTTCAAGCGAAGGGTAGAACCTCAGGTGCCAGCGGCTCACCACCAAGAGCTCAGAGCAGGGAGGTCACAGAAACACCAACCAGACCCATTTTGAAGAGTCCTGAGCAGTGCCGAAATCCGCTTGGGGGCCAAATGGCTGAAGCTGTTCAGAGATATTAAGACGGAATATTATATAGGGGATATTCTCATCAGGGAGAAAGGCTGTGCGATTATGATTAGGAAGCTTTCTTGTTCTTGTTTGCAAAGTCAAATTTGTATCAGAACACTGTATTGCCGCATTGCCGCTATGATTCTTTGTGTCCATCAAACCTTTCTCATATCGGATGCTCAGGGCGCAGACTCAGCCTCCCGGTCCCACAGGCGCCTGGAGAGGATTAACAGATTTGACAAGGGAATCTGCAAGTTTTCCATTGAGAGGTGCCCAAAGCAATGGCATTCTGGAGGACTTCTTGGGCGTCTTGTCACAAAAAGCTTTCAGATTTTGAAGGGATCAGGAAGTAGCATGATACTTAACGAGCACCCGCGGTGGTCTACCAGAGAGATTTCCTGTCTTCGTTTTTTTTTTTCAGATTTATTTTTGTGGGCATGCCTAGTCCACTCTGGGATATCAACACTAGAAACGTTTTGATTCAAATTGTTCCATGTTTCTTCACAGTCGAAGCACCTGCATCTACCTGCAAGTGATCTAAATGTTATTGTCGGGGTCTGTTCAAGGTTTGCTTACACTGGTTGGCTGCGCACCAGAGCGTTGTGCTCCACGAAAATGTGGTGGGAAGCCTAGCCAAGATTGAGATTGATCGTTCCTACTGGATTTGGGTTAGGCCCGATTTTCAAGCTACCAATAGCGTCAAAAGTGCGTTGATTCCTGTAGGCTGCCAGTTCATGGAAGAAGCACCAGGAGAAGCTCCTGCACCACGACCAGAGGTCAGTGGGGCCAAACGAGATTTTTTGACTGGTGAATACCTGTGCAGCAGCTATGTTCAGCTAAGGTGTTCCGCCCTTCGCCTTTGGCTTTTCGTGAGGCCTGCCCTTCGTTGATTTTGATTGCCCAAAATGCAGATCCGTTCGCTGAGAATCGAGTTCAGGAGCCCATTAACTTTCAAGTCCAGCCACCCACAGCTGCAAGTGCTGTCACTGTCTCAGTTTGATCGATTTTGGGCACCAAAGTGCTTTGTTGGTTGAGGGCCAGCCAGGGGCTAGGGTCGGTGAATCTCAAGTTCAAGCCTGATTCCAACAAGGAGTGGCTTGGCCATGCACGGAGGAGCATCTTTGAAATTGCAAACTGCAAATGTTGCAAAGTCGGCAGCTAGAAATAAAAAATTCTGCTCTTTTGCCAGAAATGTAATCCAAACTTAACCGTAAAAGAGGACATGATATTTCCTTGGTGCAGAATCGGCAGGACGGCTCGCCATGGAAAATGAGGCATTTGTTTCGGCAACCCAAGGCCAGAATTTTCATGTAGATAGATGTAGATAGCTGAGGGTTGACGGACGTGTGAAACTACTTATTGCTTGATTGATTTTTGCTTCTGTTTTGATTCGAGAGAAAACAACCCTCATGTCTTGCAATTGGGATGACACAGCCACCGAAAGCCTAAGATTTGAATCAGGGCCACACACCTGACCAAACCAAAAGCTGCAGTCTTTTAGCTTGGACATTGGTGTGCTTTGTCTCAGTGGGGCAGCAATCCTGAAGCCGGGGATACTGCGGAATTGGGGTTTTTTAGACAACCACAAAGGTCAGAATCTTGCCTTGTGGGCAGCCAAAGACTGGCTGAAATTCGTACCCAAGCCTGTCCTACACTGTCCTCGGAGCTTCATTTTCACATGTGAGTTGTGTTGATCACATGACATTTGCCTCTGGTAGAAGTTCGTATGTTGCAAGCTAGCCGAGGGTTTTTTGGAGGTCATGGCTGGGTTAGTTTAGAGATCTTGGATCAGATCTGCAGGTGCAAAAAAAAGACGACACAAATTCACCTTTCGCAACTCCCATGAATTCCAGATTCAATCTCACGAATCTTCTTAAAGTGTTTCTGTTTTTTCATGGTTGTTTTTACACCTTGTTTTCATGTCTTGTTTTCCAGGTATGCCAAGTTTAAATCCCAACCTTCGAAGGCTGCCTGTGAGTCTCTGAGCTCTTAAACGGAATGAAAACGAATTCCCTGTAAATGAGTAGGGAACAAGATTCGACAGAGGTTTGGCCTTTGATGGTCCTGCCTTTCGTGGCTTCAATGCTTCGACTTTTTCAAAGGTGCAACTGAGACTGTCAAAGGAAGAAGGGGGTTGGTGAATGTTGGGATGATTGGAGTTGCGATCTATTGTTGATCTTTTGTGAATCTGACTTTTTACCTGCGGATAATCAGTAGATAGGTTGTATCTTGATGTATTTTGTAATGGTACGTGACCATGCATTTGGAAGAATACTGCAGGATAATTCGAAGTATATAAGACCTTTGCATCTCTTGAGCTGTCAGAGACTGCAGTTGCTGCCTACCATCTGCATCTTATGCATTTTACGCATCTTGTACATATTCAATTTTGCATAGCGAACAAGAAGCATAGTGAACAATGAAGAGGAATATGTCCTGTATCATGAGCGGAGTCAGGCTGAACAGAAAAGTGCCCAAGAAAGCGTTCGGATTTTGCCTGGCACCAAGTTGGTGCACAGCGCATGGAGTTAAGTGCACAGTCTTTTGTCAATCATTTGCAGGCATTTTTGATTTGAAGTTACTGCACCCGGGTTTGAATCGGCAGAATGTTTTGTGATGTTTTGTGAATCACCATTTTTCAAAATTTACCATGGTATTTGTACGTAGAAAATGGTATTTTCTCAGTTGTCAAGCAGACTGCATCAATTCGAATGACCAAGGTGTGCACTCTACGGAGTCCTGCCGGCGAGATTTTTTTGGAATGCTGGAACGGGCCATGGAAAGACAAAGTGGAATCAATTTGATCATGGCGGCAAGACGTCCTCCATTCAATGTTTATTTAGATTTAAGTCTATTTGTGTTTTTTGGAGAGTCCACAACTGACAACTTTGGCTGAAGGGAGAGTCACAATTCATGATTCCTGGCAGGTACTTCGACCATATGATGGTATAAGGTTCGATGGGGCAGGGCGAAGGTTGTGAGCAGTGTGGATCCAGACTAGGGGAACTGTTTTGAGTTTTTGAGATTGGAGAGATCTGCCATTATTGAGAGATACTCAAACTCATACTGCACTTATACATGTCTTTGCCGGTTACTGATGATTCTGATGATGATGATGATGATGATGATGATGATGATGATGATGATGATGATGATGATGATGATGATGATGATGATGATGATGATTATGATGATGATGATTATGATGATGATGATGATGATGATGAGGAGGAGGAGGAGGAGGAGGAGGAGGAGGAGAAGATAGGAAGAGGGATGGATGATGATGNTGATGATGATGATTATGATGATGATGATGATGATGATGAGGAGGAGGAGGAGGAGGAGGAGGAGGAGGAGGAAGATAAGGAAGAAGGGGAGTGGGATGATGATGATGATCAAAAAAGGGAGGACGAGGATTAATGTAAAATTCCTTTCTTTTCGAAAGGATTCGGACCACCAAATTGATGGTATCCTGAGATTTGCTAGAGATCTAATCTCCAAATTGGCCAGGAAAGTACCTCAATGCGAATCGAATTGCATTGCACCTGTCCAAACGTGAATTGGGCTTTCGCTTTGATGGAAGGCCATACAGACTTGAGATGGCTTCAAAGCTGAAGACTTCGCGAGGCCATGGGGGATCCAGCCATCCGGATATCAGCTGCCCGGGTTGGACCATTTGCAAGCACTTTGAGGCAAGTCCATGTACGAGTTCTGGGGTGACCTCATCACTGATGCCATTGCCAAGGACAGTGCTCTTTGAGGGAGGTTGCTGTTGAGAAAGATGCCTCATCCTCATGCCTTTTTTCTATGGCTTCTTTTGGAACAAGTTTATGTTTCTGTTAGAGGTTGGGGAAGAAACATACAAGCCTGTTTGCCAGCTAATCAGATACGAATTCTGTACCTCCCATGTTCGAAGATTGCACACTTGACACTTGAGGATGTGAAGGCGGGCAAAATCAAATTTTTGGTAAATTGCGCATCTCAGGCTCCGGGCTTCGGGCTGGGTAGATGGGAGACGTGCATCCTATAATATCCAGACATCAATTGTTGGCTTGGAATTGTTGGCATTTTGTGGCATGATGCTTTGCTTTGCTCGCTTGAATGGTTTTTTCTTGAATCTGCTTTGACAGCAGGAATTCTGGAAGGCTATCCGCCCAAAGAGGTTGCCAGCAGGTACGTTGGTGTACCTTCAAGACTTCAAGGTTTTTTGCAAGACTTCTCTTGGTTAAGCATCCACTACTTGTGCAAATCAACTTTGAGATCCAAGTTGAAAGTTCCCATGACTTCCCAAGGTCTAAAAGTGGTGACCTGTGACTTTTCAGGGCCTTCCAGCCTGGTGAAGCAGGCACGGGGAAGTATGTGCCGCTTCATCGTGACGAAGCGCATCAAAGATCCAGCTGGGCTGAAGAAGTTCAGTGGATTCATGGCAAGGAAGACAGACATCAGATTTTCACGACAGCGACAGGCAGTAGAGGGTGACATGAGATTAATATATTACTGCATGAGAATTTCAAAATGAAGCTCTGTTTCATCCTCAACAAGTAGACTTGAAAGGTGATAGCTTCAATGCCAACAAGGACTCAACACGATCAAAGAGTAGAATGGATGTTTGATACTTTAAAGGGAGTTCATTTGCTGCAATGAATTTCTCATGCCACATCCGTCTTTTTCGTGTCCAAGATGCTCTGACTCATAGTTGTGACTGTTTGAAAGCTTGCAACAAATAAGAAGCCATCAAACTAGTTTTCTCCATGAGACTTGCTTCAAGTCAACAGCATATACCAGACGGCGGTTGAGAAATGGTGGGTGTGAGCTAAGGAGATGAGAAGAATAGGCGCGGCAAGGGACCAGGGCAGCACTCAATCCCAGCAGATTCGTGAGTATGGAGGGTGGAACTGTAAATCTTTCTGTGGGTAACAAACTACTGTAGATTTTTGGATGCCAAAAGTTTCACGTTGAAGTGCTTCAACTGGTACACCAATGTCTTGATCCTTGGCGATGCATGTTGATATGGGTGCGTTTTCTGCCTTTCAAGTTGTCAGCCAGGTTTAGCTTTAATGCTGCAAAGTCCAGCGACTCCAAATTGGTTTTTGTGCCAGCAGGCCAGCAGATAGCTTTTGCCGATTTCTTTTGTGACCAAAAGAAGCATTGGTGTGCACTTTACAAGATGAAAAGTCGAAGGAGCAGTCAACCGTGTCCGCCAACCCCCCAAAAATGTACAACACCATTTTTAGCACATTTATCTATCAAATCATCACCACCACCATAAACCATCTGGCAGCTACAGGCAAAAAGCGCCCAGCCGAGAGCTCACAGGCAATTTCCAGTCACGTTATGTCAAACACTTCAAGGAACGAGACCATGTCCTTGTTCGAGCACAGGGTGGAGCCAAGCGCCGCCGGCAGTAATCCGCTCTGCAGATCTCAGGTTCAAGGCCATTGTGGAAGTCTACTAGCATCACTAGGCTTCACATTGGAAAACCAAGGAATTTCAATGGAAGCAGCAATGTCCATTTTCACTACTGGTAAAGCTCCTGAATCTGCAGATTCACACCAAGTGTTGCAAGATGTTGTAAGTCTCCCAGCAAATTCTGACTTTGACCTTTGCATCAAGGTGTCCTTTGCTGCACCTTGGACACGGCAGCGGTGTTCGAGCTGTGCAAAAAGGGAACACTTCGAAGTGCCGCTCTTCCTCTCGCAAGATCACTTTGCTAATGATGATATTGGAAGCTTTGGGGCTTGGGCAACTGAGAGTTCCAGCGAGCCAGTTTCATGATGCACCGCAGCATGTTCATCTCAGCTCTGTGGGCCTTGCGCACTCGGGGCATGTCGGTCGCATCCAGTGTCTCCGCAGGCTCATCGCCACCGCCTGGTGCACAGTTCCTGTTGTTTTCCATGACTGTCTTGGTCTTTCTTCTGGAAAGGGCTGGCAGAGTTGCCAAAAGTATGCAACAAAGACAGAAAAAGACCACAATCACCTAGCAAGACATGGCCAGAGTCAGAATTACTTAATTACTTGCTTGTGTTGTATCAAATGATTAGGGTTTCAGCACCCAAGGCATGGAACACCACAAGTGCCTAGTTTCAGACCTGAAGAGTTGTTGGGAGACCTGGAATTTCACAACCTTCAACTGCTTTGGAGCAGTGTGCAACCTTCAATGCGTCACCCACAAAATTATAGACCAACAAAAATGGTCCCAGAAGCCGTGCAATACGCAGACAAAAAAAGTGGATGATTATTCTTCTCAAGCCGCAACAAGTTTCTGTGATTGTAGTTTCTATAATTTTTGCTGGTGACAGCTAGACAGGTAGGTCAAAATCAAAAAGCTGCCCTGCTTTAAATTGCTGGGTTCTTCCTTTCAAGAATGATTACTGTATAGAGTATAGAGAGTCTGGTCCTCTATGTACCGACGCAATTATAGAAATCCGAAATCAAGGTCTTTCCCAAAAAGTGCAGGAAGAGGAAATCTAGAGTAAATAAGGAACTTGCGAAATACGCCGATGAAGTTTTCCCTCATTTTTTACAGGAACGGCTTATAAAAGCAGACCCTACAGTTGGCACCCAGACATTTGCCACTATCAAAAGTTCGGTGACCATACTTCAAAGAAACTCGAAGACGTCTAGCGATAAGACAAAATCGTGAAGTTGGATTGCAACACTAAACCCTCCTCAGGATTGACCCTCGCGAAGAGGCACCGGCTTTGCTGCCAAATGTTTGGTTTGTGTACAAAACGCATGGAAAGAGCACGAAATGACAGTGCATGGTCCAAACAAAAAGAAACATGTACTGTTTTTTGATTTTGCACGAGCTTTGGAGATTCCCAAGACAAAGTGAATTGGTTCTTGTGGATAGCAAACCATTGGGTTGACATGTTGATGGATCATTTCTCTGATTTGAAGTGAAGTTCTTTCCGGGTATACATCGGCCTAAACTCTCCTAGGTTAGGCTAACTACGCTAGCAAAGTACTTCTCCTCACCGTGTAGAAAGATGTGTGGTGCAGATCGTAGTGCATCAAATTTCCGTTTGCAAGCAGCAAAACTTGCATTGTACTCATTCTACCTGCCATTTGGTAAACGGCTTTGGATCTACAGCACCAAAAACATAACAAGACCACTTTGGTAGGAACAATCCTTGCTACGGATAGGAGCAGGGCACCTTGCGTCGAAAGCTCTTCCAAAATTTTGAGGCGAATGGTTGGGGGTTTGGACATGGTTCGTGACGTGCGACCAGCGACCACATTTCATCCAACTAGAACGACAGATGTCTGGGCTTAGTTGTTGCTGTAGTTATTAAATCTTATTCAAAGGATAAAAGTGACACGGCCGTTTCCAAATTGGATGAGGATCATGATGTGGAAGATCGGCTACTCAGGAAGCAGCTCCGACAGTTCGCACTGCACCTGGATGGCGTATTTCCATGAGTTCCGGACCAGGAGAGGTCTAGGGGAGCATTTCCCATTTTTTCAACCAACCTTAAGCCCAAAAAGTCAGGACAGATGCCAGCTGTTCCTTTCAGCAATCGCATCCACACTTTGAGTTTTTAAGTCACAGCTCTTCAGCCACAAATCCATGCTTTCTCCATAGAGGAGACTGCGATGACAGCAAGTTTTCGCACGAGGCACCAAGAAATTTGAAGGTTTGATGGCGTAGAATTTCATTTTGAATCTCAGTTTGCAATGGTTTGGTTTCACGACATGCTTCCATGTTGTGCCCTATCTAGGCCGCAAGTTTTTCCATAGGATTTTGATCTGAATTTCAGAAGGCAAGGTGTCAAAACTGCAAAACATTCCCACACCTTGCCTCTCTGGAGCTACATCAACAGGCAGTCCAAGAGATAGCACGTCTTCGTACACAACTGGAGGAGGAGTGCAATTGTATTGCCTCTCTCACATACTTGTGTACGTGTAGAAAAGTGTATCTGTGCTTGTTATTCGTAACCCATTTTGTTCATTATCGTGAAGCCCAGTTTGCTCACGGGCGCATTCTAACCTTTCTGCTGTGTCACCAGGACCGTTCTCTCTCAACAAGACTAGTTGCAATCAGCTCAGAAAGCCGGCCGGCCATTGGTTTACATTTGCTTCTCAAGAAGTTACTATTTGGCCCTCCTACTTTTGCTGGAATCAAGTGAAAAAAAGCTTGGTTGGTATTGGTTCATCTGATTCGTATGTTTTTTGTGACGCTGAGGCTGAGCGGAATGCCTTACGTTCACAGGCGACCTTGCATTTTTTTCTTGGAAAGTTACGTTTGTGAAATCCAGACTGGAGCAATTTTTCCTGCCATTCTGGAACGCCCTGCAATACTTGCCTTCAAGGGCCAACAGTGGAGACAAATGGTCAGCAATAATCTTTGCAATTTGCGGCGCATTTCTTTGAAGTTGCTCTGCTCAATCCCGGCGCCAGGTGTGTAAGGTCCAGAGTGAATTGCAGGCCAGGGCGGTGATTGTCATTGTCAAGGGTTTCTTCATCCCTTGGCTCCCGCGAGACATCTTGAACGCCGGAGGCCGTTCGCGACCACAACGAGAAAATGCGGTCGGTTCCAGTCTTAGGACAAGCTCATGACCAAACGACCATTTTAAATGCTCAAGTTGGGGAGCTGGACACCTCGGAGCCAAGAGTACTGCTGAGGGCATGGAGGTGATGTGTGTCCAGCTGGGTGCCGCAAAACAAAAAGAGGTCTCGGTCTTTGGTCAGCCGAGGGCGCTACAAGCGTCACACATCCTGTCAACCGAATTGACTTACAGTAACTGCTCCCAAGCAACTTGCATCTTGCACCTTGAAGGAGGCTGCTGTGAAAGACTGTCGGGTTCTTAACAGCCAGGTGTATGCAGAGCGCTTGGAGGCATCATTGAAAACACTGCAGGTGGGAGAGAGATGAGGGATGGGCCATGGTAGGTGCAAGAAGAGACCAAATCCTAGATGAGCGGAGATATTTGATAAAAACTGGATGGTAGCCTTGGTATTTTAGGAATGAATTGAAATGAGATATTTTGAAAGAATCAAGTGATCAGACAGGACGTGTGAAATCTCAACCAGGATAGTTGTTTCTGAATAAAGGTTCAGTTCACCCTTGCTCCACCGTGCAGTGACCATCGGCAAAATTTCAAAGCTTGTGCATGTCCAGGCAGTGTCTGAGCGCCTGGAGGTGGCAATGCTCAACAGAAGCTGGCTCTGTTGGTTTTTCTTCAGTGCAGTCAAGTTGAAAGTCAAGTTTTTGACAGCACTTTAACAAGGAATCAACAAATCAATGCAGAAATCATCAAGATTTCACACTTTGGTTGGCAATCGAAAGACTGAAGCCTGCAAGGCCAAGTCGGGAGATGCAGCCTTTGAGGTTGGAGATGGGGATGGTCAGTGGTTCAAAGATTCACAAGCGCATTTGGGGTCACCTTGGTCAAGGTGTAAAGCTGAAGAATCAGCTGAAGTTTGGATTCCGTAAGACCTGAGGTTTTGCCCCTTTGAATCCTTTGAACAAGATTCCCTCGAAAAAAACGTCCCACTAAAAACATCATTTAATTTACTCACTTTGCTGATGCTCGTCAGAGAAGTCTAGCTGAGTTTAGTGTGTGGATATTGTATACTTTGATAACTTTGATGCAGCGGAAAACCCTCGCATCGTGACTCTCCGACTATCCTTTGCCCAACACAAATATGACTGTTTTTTTTGTACTTTGGATGTCGTAGAAGGAACAGATTCCTACTCGTAGAAGCATGTTTTTTGGGACTCAAAACATTCAAACCAAAGTGCTGCGCAGGCATTGCGTTCTGGCCTGCTGGGGTCCAAGCAACAAAATGTCAGCAGGTTTTGCTTTGGATTTTTTCACTACTTTGAGTGAGATGTTCTTAAAATCTGGGGAGATCACTTCCGCTATGATACTGTTGATGGAAGAAATCCTGCAGCAGTTGTTAGGTAGTTTATCCCAATACAGGTGGTGCAGGATTTCTTCCGTCCATCAGCAGTACCTCCAGTGTGGATTTTGAACAATGCCAACTGAGGTCTTCAGTGCTGTCGGAAATCAAGGCCTCAAATAACAAGGCCAAAGTGTTCATCGCTGGGCAGATTTTGGACCATGCGAGGTGCAAGGGTTTGTAAGAAGATGATAATGATTTTAGATTTATTATTAATTCATTATAGATTATAAATTGTAAGATATACTATATACAAAGCTGATTTATAGACTTACTATAATTCATGTATTTGTATAAGTTCTTGTGACACATAAATCCACTGGTCTGAATGTCGTAGAAATAGTTTTCCTATTGCAAGCGTTTTTTTGAATTGATTGACACGGGCTATGCATGGTAGGATTATTCTACATTGATGATATAATGACTATCAATGGTGCCGATATTATATATATGTGTATCGGTCAGCAAACTGCTGCACCCCTCCCTCCAATGATAATGCCACCCCACCCCGCTCTTTGGTGGTCGTAAAGTGGGTGTTTCTGGCAAACAGTATTCGTAGGAATAGCAATATTGCTACTAGAGTAGTACTAGAACAACTACCAGGACTAGCGGCTACCATGGAGGGGATCAGGAAGGGGCGCCTGTACATAGGTACGCTTGTTCTCATCAACATCACTACATTTACTGTTTCTTTTCATCCAAGCCTCTATACAAACGCATGGGTGATTTGGCTGTGCCAGGCTGCTTGGACGGCACCGGAAGGTGGGCCATTTTTCCTGGCGGTGCTTGTCAAGTGGATTGCGGCCACACAGTAGCAGAATTCATAGATTCAACTGAGAAGCAATTCAAGGTGGAAAGTGGAAAGCTACATTCTTTGCTTTTTTGCTGTTTGCATTCCTTTACTGCTTGGAACGACTTTTGACTCGGCAAGCTGTGATTGCCAGAAGCGCATAAAACGACTCCGCAAAAAGCAGCACAAGCTCGGGCCTTTGAGAGGACCAGAGGGATTTTGATAGGACAAGCAGAACAACTGCAGCAATTTCACCAGTGTCCACTCCGAGGCGTTTGCAGTACCACTGGCAAAGCCACACTGGGTGTCCTGCCCGCCAGAGTCAGTAGGTAAACACGGGAGGAAATGACCACTGGGTGACACAATGTGCCATATTGAGTGCAGAAGAACAAGGGTCTTTGAACAGATTTGAATAGATCCGACTCGATTTGAGTAGATTTGAATATGTTTGAATGGTTCCTACTGTTACTACTGTTGGATCCTTTCATGGCTTCCAGTAGAGTCCCTAAGGACGGACAATACCTCTCTTCACCGCCAAAGATACAGGCAGAAGGCAAGGGGTACCAGAAAATGGAACGTTGAAGATGCTGAAAGGATCTAGGGAAATAAGATGATGCATCTCATTTTGATCCACCAGTTTGGGTCTAAAGGCACCAGCTCAACTCCAAGCGCAAGGACAGTGAAGGGTTGTGCTGGACAAGGATGTTGCCATATGTTACATCAAAACATACATTGCTATGCTGACTTCTCGACCAGGATGTCGGGTGCCGAGGTAGAGAGTGAAGGTGAGGAGTTTTCGTTTAACGATTTTTGTTTTCTCCATCCGGGCCTCACAACTTTGCGCAGGCGACCTCCTCCCGCCACCACCTAACAGCAAGTGTATCTCCAGCATGTTTGAAACTTGTGACGATCTGAGAGAATCAGAAGTTAGGAAGAAATCGCAGAAAGATGAAAGACACGCCAAAGTATACGGCATGATTTGTTTCATGGTCCACCTTCCAACTTCGTTTGCTATGATGTCATGAAACTATGCAAGCAGCAACTCCTTTGATGGGAGGTTGGGAGTGGCCATTGTCAAAGCCGGAGAAACAAGAGCGAGTGGTCCGCCCCCTAGGACTACTGGACTTCAGACACTTCTGCCAATGCATCTTGCATCTTCGCAGTTTACAGCCTGAGTACAGTAGATGTGGTCAAAAATCAATGGTACAAAAACATCACTTGACCAGACTTTGGAGTTTCAGGCTTTTGCGCAATTTTCCCTCTGACATCAGAAATCACTGGTCTCATAGGCTGGGACTGCTCATCCAGTGATTGTGATCTGAGGCAATGATCGATGCCCAGCTGTGGTTCTCTACTGAGCAAATTTAGGAGAGCATGTTCCCATGCCAGTAGGCCTTCAAGGATGAAGTTTTTTCTATCCTTTGGACGTTTTGGCCATCGAACCTGAGGCGATATGAGCAAACAGGTCTGATCGAGCAGGCTGATTCAGCACTGGGAAAGTTGTCACGAAATTCAGGGTTGAGATTGATGGACTTTGTATAGCCATGTATAGCCTTGCTTGTGTGGCTAAGCTGTTCTGGCACACGCATGTCTGACATCAAGCAATTAACAAATCTGTTTGAGTTGCTCAGGTGGAAATGCTTCAGGGTCTATGCGCCTTGCCCTCGGGTAAGCCAGTTGTTGAGTGCAAAGGACGATTCACAACAGTTGTCAGTTGAAAGGAATTCGTTCAATACAATCCAACCCTTCCATTTTTTTTCCATCTTTTTCCGTACAGCTTGGATGCTGGGTATGCCGGTATGCCTTAGGTCCAGCATGGCATAACGCCCAGCTTTGTGACTTGGTCGTGGATTGGTTTGCATGATCATTCTTGAAAATTAAATAGGACAAAACATGTCGTGCCTTCTGGCATCCTATAACCCAGTACAAGACAATGGCTGCAACATGAGCCACCTGCAATGGCTTGATTTGGGAGGCGGCGTTTCTTGGCGGTTTTTTGCATCTCAGGAAGAGGATGAAGTGGGCAGTACCGCGAGTTCGGAGTCGGTCTAGGCTCCAGGCTTTGCTCTCTACTGAAAGTCAGGCCCAAAACAGCCGTTTTGCAAGAAAAATATACATTGAGTATGTGCTTTTTGATTTCTGATTGATGAATCCCAATGAACATGTCCATGTTTCTGTCCGTTGCTCTTTCTAAGACCAGTTGACACAGGGTTGAAACGATTTTTTCATGACAGGTAAAGAGCAGTGCTGATGAGGTGATTGTGATGTCACTAAAGCTGGCCGATTGAGCCGCTGTGGTGGCATCACTTGGCCAATGTACCACTGTGCCAGATTTGTTTTGGCCGACTTCTTGGAGTGTTATCATCCACCAAATGTGGCAAACACACCACAAGAAATGAAGAAATCCTGGGATTTTAAATCAACAGTGGAAGATACACTTTCAGATGTGGTCTGCAAGCTGGATTTAATGCCTACAGCCTTCGACGGCAAACGAGTTGATCCTGGAAAATTGGTGGAAAGGAGGAAGTGGACATGCTAGATGTCTCTGGCACACTGCATGTTTTTCTTTTCAATGATGTTGCTTTTGCTTCAAGTCATTTTTTTTTTCTGTTGTCATATTGAATTATTGGCATTGCTCCTGCCTCTGAATGCTTTTTGCGTGCTGTGCACCTTACTGGGATACATGGAAGATGTCGGTGGCTTGCCCTTGGCTCAAAAGGGGAAAAGGCCCAGAAATCAAAAGGAAGGCCCGAGAAAAGCAGGTTGGGAGCGGAGCAGAAGTTTACACACTGAAACAAAGATGGAAGTGGATTTGAAGATGAGCTTAGTCTCCGAAAGAGTTTTTCTACCTCCATGTTTCTTGGAGGAAGAGCAGACTTGTGACACTTCCAAGATCAGATACCGAGTGGGTTGTCCAGGATGGCATCCACAGATCCGCGCAAGATTGCGGAGGTGCTGGTCGTTTTGTTTGATTGTTATGATGGGTGATGATATTTGGTAGCTTTACATCAAAATCGAATTGGTGGAATCCTTCATTTTTGACTTTGAACATGTATCATGATGTGTTTTCTTTCCCATCATTTTTGGGGTATAGGAAACAGCCACTTCGCTCAGGTGAGGGATGTTCACCGTTTGGAGAGAATCGGTGCTGAAGCTTGGAAAGTAAAAAACGATGAAGGACAAGAGTTTCCTTCTGGATTATCGCTCAAGCACTTCTGGTAGCATAAGAAGCTTTTGAGGTTTGCGGTGGTTAGAAGGCAAGTATACAAGTGGAAATATCAGTGAAATACTATTTAAGTATTCAAAATGCCTTCAAGTCAGGAAAGCCTAGCAGTTTTGTTCCCTGGCGCTTGGTTTTTCGCTGGTCTCCAAGGTGCCCACTCGCATATCCGCGGCCTGGGACTGGACGATGCCCTGGATGCACGAATGGTGTCACAGGCCAATCTGAAAGTGATTTCAAGCCTGACAATTTAGAGATTTTTTCAGCATGAACAGGTTTGTATCTTCCAACCCCTTCCAATCATTCCAAAATCTTGGTTGGATGGTTGTTGCACTTGATGTGGAGATGGCAGAGATTCAGATGTTCAACCTTTTTCCATGAGATCTGGCTCCGAAACGCGCAGGGGATGGTCGGGCAGAACAGTGCCAGGTCCAGTGCTGATGACTTTCTTGGGCTGATTTTGGTTAGGATCAGTGAAGATGTTACACAATCTTTAAACTCCAAAATTATACAAAGCAGATAACCTCAAAATCAAACATGTTTTTTTCAGTGAATAATTGAAGTGTTGAATCAAACAGCATAGATGGACTGGGTTCTGATTGAGATTTCTTGAGATTTGCACCATCCGGAGGCGGGCGGCAGGAGTGATTTTGTCCATGATCCAGGACCCGTAGCTTTCCAGAGCATATACCCGTACCCTTTCTTTGATAGAATAGATCATAGATCTGTGGGTAGGTGGGTGGTTTCAGATCTACGAGCGCCGTCCAGGTATAGCACACATTTTTTGACCGTGGTTCTCTGGTTGTCATTCCAGCATCATACAGCCTAGCAAGCTTCGTTTCCGGGACAAGATCAGTTTGTGATGGCTGAAGGAAGAGAAGATTGCAGGCAGAGCGGTGCTCATTGCTGGTCAGCCGGGAACGGGCAAGACTGCCGCTGGCTTAGTGACAAAATGCAGCAGAGTTTATCAAGGTATTGATTGCTGGATTTTTGTTCATTGGGATTTTCCAATTTGTCAGGCCATTGCAATGGGCATGGCCAAGGCTCATACTATTCTCACGGCTCAGAGTGTTGGATCATAAGTTAGATTAGAAAGTATCTTTTTGTGTCGGACCTATTGCTGCAGGTTTGGGGTTCGAGAATTGTTGGGGTCAAAGACAACGCTTGCTTTTGGTTGTGTGCCATTATATCAACAGAAAGACTCGTTGGCCTTGTGTGATGCAGGCCTTGGGGGATGATACGCCAAGAGCTGAGGCAAATTTGACAACTTAGAAAGCTTAGAATTTGAAATTACTTTACTTCGAGTGATCCCCACCATGACATGTTGGGTGGAGGTTGTCAGGTGAGGGTTGTCATTGAGAATATGATGGGAAGAATGGAGACTTTGAGAACA
>DF240518.1:72500-83703 GCA_000507305.1 Breviolum minutum Mf 1.05b.01 | reverse complement strand
CATTCTTTCTGACATATCTTTCGCCATTCTTTCTGACATATCTTCTGGCATTCTTTTTGACATATCTTTTAGACATATCTCCTGACATTCTTTCTGACATATCTTTTGACATTCTTACTGACATATCTTTTGACATTCTTTCTGACTTATCTTCTGACATTCTTTCTGACATATCTTTTGACATTCTTTCTGACTTATCTTTTGACACTCTTTCTGACATATCTTCTGACATTCTTTCTGACATCTTTCTGACAGATCTTTTGACATATCTTTCTGACATATCTTCTGGCATTCTTTCTGACAAAATTTCTGACACAATACTTGAGGTCCGGCACGCCACACTGAACTCACGAGCTCGCGGTTGGGGTCCGGGCCGCCACACTGAACTCACGAGCTCGCGGTTGGAGTCCGGCACGCCACACTGAACACGCATGATCGCAGTTGGGGTCCGGCACGCCACACTGAACTCGCATGATCGCAGTTGGGGTCCGGCACGCCTGAACTCGCAGGATCGCAGTTGAGGTCCGGCACACAACACTGAACTCACGAGATCACAGTTGGGGTCCGGCACGCCACACTGACCTCACAGGATCGCGGTTGAGGTCCGGAATGCCACACTGAACTCACAAGATCGTGGTTGAGGTCCGGCATGCCACACTGAACTCACAGGATCGCGACAGGAGGAGGACGAGGAAGGAGGACGAGGAGAAGGAGTGCGGGAGTGCGGGAGAAGAGACTAACATAAAATCTAACAACCCTCACCTGACAGGTTGGGAAAAATCAGCAAGGCAATCAGAGGGTTAGACCATTGGAGCAAGCATCAAGAGGTTGTAATAGGCTTGCGATTTACCGCCACTTCTGGAGTTTCTATCACTTTCCAATGGTATTGTACAACCACATAAAATGCTGGTGTCAGCTACACAAACCACTCTTCTGATGGGAGAAAATGAGGCCATTCACGATGCTGGCTGGCTCTGAGATTTTCTCTCTGGAGATGTCTAAGACCGAGGCACTCACACAGGCAGGAAGCCTTGCTGCAATGTTGGAATGGGCCCGTTCCAGATCTTGTTCAAGAGGGAAGATTGAGAATCAGAATATGTTCATTTGAATTTGAATTTAATCAGAATATGTTAATCGTAATCTCAAATGGGCCAAGTGGAGATTACGAAATTATGAGCCAAACTGCCATTTTTCAAGTCTTCAATTTCGCTTCTTTGGCCAAAAAGGCTTTCCGCCGATCTATTGGTGTACGAATACGAGAAGAAGCCGAAATCATCGAGGGAGAGGCGTTTTTTTTGTGGATATCTAAGGGTGCACCTTTTGAAAGGACCGGGTCTGCAGAAATTTGGAAGATTTTTAGCACCAACAAGATTCAAGATCCAAGACTCAGCCAACAGGGATTGGAAAATGTCATATTTAGCAATATCATAGAGTCATTGATGCAATTCCTACCATTCTTTCTGCACCTAGATGGAAGCAGTTCAAAACGATGCTACAAAAACAACCTGTCATTTTGAGCTTTTTCCCAACTTCCAATCATCCTTTTTTGAAGTCAACGACTTTTAGCCATCAACCAAGCAGAACCAAGTCAAGAAGTGCCACAAGTGTCAACATCAATCACAATACCAGAGACCTCAATAGGTGTGATCCATACGAGCATAAACTGACCCAGAACAGACTTCACATCTGGCTATGCAGGTCGTCGAGATCGAAATTGAGCGCCCAGCGAATGGCCAGGCCGCAACCTTTGGCGGGGGCACCCAACTGGAGGTGACAATATGATGTAATACGATGATGTAACATGATAATGATGAGAAGCAGAGTGACGATGCTTTTTTTCCTTCTTCTGCTTGTGATCTTGATGGCTTGCATGTTGGTCCGAATGATGAGAAGACAGACACGCCTTGTTGAAGCACAGGTCGCAGTCTGAGTCATGTCTAGGCAAAAGAGTTGCGGGACACCTCATTGCATGATCCAAGGTAAGATGACCTTGAAGACCACCGAGATGGAGACGATGTATGATTTGGGGTTGCTTGGCAGGGTTGAGAGAAAGACGTCTATTGAGAAAACTCCTTGATGCATGTCGCTAGCATTTCCAGAGAGGGAGTGTTGGCACCATGGATTCTGCAGGCAAAAGATGATTGAAACCATCCAGAAGGAGCAGATCCAGGCCTTTTCAACTAAAGCAAGTGGTGCGAATGCCTGTTCCACTTTTGAGATTGGAACCCAATGTTGTTGCAGATTTTTCTATGTTCTCAAGCATCTACGATGGAAGTGGACCTCCTGATCTCAAGACTACTTGCCATCAAGTTTTAGAACATGGCTTATTGTGGCATTCAATCTTGTCTGTCCTCACCGAGTCCAACTACGTAGGTGCGTACATAGTTGTGCACTTGTATGTGTGTTACTATCAAACTACATAAAACTTTAATTTAGCTAACATATATTCGGTTATATAACGGAACTTCCACATAGCATTTCCACAGGGGATCCAATTTTCAAATCATGTGGCATGTATCAGGCTGGTGATATCATTACCATCGACAAGTCCTCCGGCAAAATCTCGTTGTTGGGCCGATCTTTTGCCAGGCTGGGCTTGGGACCGTTTTGTCCTCCACAGTCGCGTTGGGGTTTGGTGCTTTCTGTCAGGTCCAGAGACTATGATGCCATGGGACCTCAGACGCGCTTCGTTCAGTGCCCTGAGGGTGAGCTGCAGAAACGCAAAGAGGCGGGGCTGAAAAATGAGCCCAAGGTTGAACTAAATATGTCAAAAAACATCAAAACAACAAACCTGCTGCATTTTGAAGTATCTAGACTGCAAACCAAAACGACTTCCTGCCAATAGTTCTCTTTGCAGGTGGTGCACACTGTGAATTTGCACGAAATTGACGTGATCAATAGTTCTGGCCTCAAAGGTCATATATGAAATTGGATGAACATGGAGTGACACAGCCCTAAGGTCGACAGCAGGGCTTCTTGGCGCTTTTTGCCGGTGACACGGGTGAGATCAAGCATGAGGCCGGCAACTGCATGTTCAGCTAGTGCTGATGTTAAGTAACGTTGATTTACTGATCTTAACTGTCTTAACTCTTAACTGATGTCTTTGTTCAAAAACATGTTTTCATCCGTTTCCAGCAGTTTTCATGTTTGTTCTCTATGCTCTTTGCACATGATTCTGCTGGATCTGTGCAAGGTCCGTGAACAGATTGATGCCAAAGTGGCAGAGTGGCGTGAAGAGGGCAAGGCATTTATTTTGGGGGTCCCTGCAAGGAATGGAGATTGGGACTAGCAGTGGTAATGAAGGGACCAACGGTGATTTTTTATTTTTTTAGTATTTTGCAAACTTTGCAGTAAGCCACAATCTGGTAGAGTAGTGTAACGCTTCCCTGTGAGGCTGATATTGTGCCTGGCGTACTCTTCATTGATGAAGTGTGGCAGCCTAGCATAGACAAGGTGGCAAGATGTCAGAAGGGGTTTAGCATTTGGTGATATTGTAGCTGGATTCTTTAAGTTTGCCTGCGATTTGGCTGGGTCAAATGGCTGAATCCCAACAGGCTCCTTTGCATCCCAGGTTCACATGTTGGATATTGAGTGCTTCTCCTTTTTGAACAGGGCCTTGGAGGTGGGTTCCAACCGTCGTGGGCCTTTTGCTGGGGATTCCCCTTTGCAAAGGCACATGTACGACTCACATGTTCAAGGGACAATTCTCAAAAAGCATGAGTGGAGAGCACTGTTGAATGGGAGGACGGCTTTCTGCCATGTTAACTTTTCACTTCAAGGATTGCTGGTGAGGTGTCAGTTTCAAAAGCAAAGGCAGATTGCAATTGAAGTCCATCAGCATGTTTAATACCTCTTCTGAAGAGGTAAAAGGATGTTGGATCCTTTGATAAAGCCTGAGATCCAGAGCTGAACATGTTCATAGCATGTCTCGACCACTAAGTGCCAACAAAAGATTTCAATTGTAGTCACAACCTTTCTGGTTGGCCATGCCGCTGTTTGGCAACAAGAAGAAGGTGGATTCGTCCTCAGTGCTGGATCCCAAGTTTAGACACACGCTGTTTTTTTTGACAGAGGGAGAGGTCGTCGCTCCTTCGAAGAAAGTGTGACTCTGGTGGTCGGTGACCACTGAGGCCCAATCTGCCAAAGCTGGACTTGGGGCTAACCATAGCATGCTTCTTGCCTCGGGAACTTCAAACGGTTCAATCTTGGAGGTCGATGAACTAGATGCTTGCCCACAAGCCAAAACGCACTCCATTTGTCTCCAGGTTTTGCCCTGCTCATTTGTGACACTGTGCCTTGGGTGTGAAACATTCAGCTTGACCACGCTGTGGGACTCAGGATGGTTGCAGACGCCTTCTTGAAGTTGTAGAGCTTGCTGTCACACTACCATTGGAAAATCTTCAAAATCTGAAATCAGAATGACTTTTGGTGACATGAATCATGCCATCCATTTCCACAAAAATGTCACAGGGATGTCTTCAGCTGGGGTGTCCTCGACCCTCCACCTCTGAGGCTCTTTTTATCCAAAATGAAGGTCTCCATGTCGTTGGCGAACTTGTTTTATACATGCTGATCACTGCCGTGGCGATTGTTGGATGTAGAGCAGCAGCGAAGTACTTGGGGCAGATCTTGGGAACCAAGGAGGCCTTGAAGGCTCCTCGCAACCTGGTTTCACCAATGGAACCTGGGACCCTTTGCTTTTTTTTACCTGTGATTTCGCTGAGATGTTTTATTTTTTTGCTTACAGTTCTGAACATTCACAGTTTACAGGGGAAATTTAGAGAACACCAAGTCTTTCTGTGACGAACCCTTGAGGGTAGTTGCACAAGCGGCCCAGGCAATCTGCGGAAGTTTGGTGACCAATCTTGGCAACTTGTGGTGCATGTGCTGATGACAGCTTATGTGGCCCGACTTTCTCTGGCGGTGACCGTCGGGCAGAGGTTCATCAACTCTCCATGCCTTTGATTCAACTTGTCGATTGGGTTACATACATATCATACATCCATGACCTGATGGGAAACCTTGCAAACTTTCATCCCAGGAAACGCTTCTTCTCAGCAGAAATGGTGCCCTGGTTTTCAGAGTGGTGCAATCTTCAAATGTTGTTATCATGTCTTTGAAGGTTTTCCGTGTGATCTCTGGCGTTTGCAGGTTGGGTGTGGTTGACCGATACCAGGACACAGGGAAAATGGAAAATGATTACATATTTTTGGGTGGCAACATTGACCTGTGAGGACTCTGTGGACCCAACCATGGCAATCCAGTTTCTGGACAGCAATATTTGGGGATGTCAATCTGTTCTGTTAAGATTCCTGGCGACCCTGCCGTGGACCCTTTCTGAGGCGGTGAATGCCCCGCGGATTTGCGCAGTCTTTACCTTGGGCAGTTGGCGGTTTGGCGGGGAAGCCAAGACATCCAAGACACTGTTTTTGTGAGTCACCTGAAAATAAGTGACCTTAATCTGACAGTTGGCAGAAAAGTAATATGAGGAATGGGACCATGAAGGAATTGGCAATTTCAGCTAACTTCAAGCAATTGTGTGTGTTGGCACTCTGCAAGCAAAGGAAACCGATTGGAAACATATGAAATGGGACAGCGTAGGAATTCATCGGAAGCTACTCAGGTTTGTAACAGCTTTCTCGCACAAGTTCGTGGAAGCCAAGCACAATGATTACTTTGCCACCAAGTTGCAGTAAATTGATTTGTTGCCACTTGGGCCGCTTGGGATAGATCATGGAATTATGGACTTACTGTAGCCAGGTGATGTATGGCCACCATGTCGCCACGCTGGGACTGGTTTCCCTTTCATACTTCAATGGTTGGCAGCCCATAGGCGCAACGCGTTGGCAGTCGCATCTTTTAAAGGCTGATGATGGTAGCACCAGAAGAAGCAGCTTTTGCAACAGAATCCATGTCGGCAGGGCTCAGCACACTCTTTCTTCACGACTCTTCCGACATTATCGTCGACTCGCAACTTGGATCCCAAGGGCTCCATTTCAGTGCAACACTTTTTCGTGTTGTTGTCCTGAGGCTAAAGATGCTGAACTACCTTGGTTATGCTTCCTGGCAACGAGACACATGAAACCGTCATCAATCCCAAAGCATGCTGATCTCCCGATTCTACGTGTTTCTCTTTGGACTGACTTTCAAACATTTTCGGACAGCTCTTTTGATCCCGTGACGGCGGTGTCACCACAAGTCAGCACATTGGTGTCTGTGGAGTGGTGTCAGCACAATTTTGTCAATACAGTGGTGTGAGAACAGATGTCGGATGTAGCACTGTATGCATTCCAAAGCTCAAGGATCTTCAAGCGCATGCCATTGCGATTCGTGACCCAAGGATGCCAAAAGTGGAACCTTCCTTGCAGAAATCTTTTTCGCTTTAAACCTGATCACATGGTTTCTCTGTCGCAGCTTGGCACAGCGATGCCTTGTTTCTTCAAATGCAAAGTGTGGGCAGGGGTAGAGTTGCAACGGGGTGAGGGCTGATCTCAAGGTGTTTCCCTTTTGAGATGTTTCTAGAATTTCGTCATGGGCAGACTTCAATTCAACCCAAAAAGGAAGAAATGCTGGCAGCTGATTGGCTGATCCGGAAAGATCGAAGCAAGTCTGAGTTTTGAGGTATGCTCTTCTTCATCTTGAAGGTGATCCGGCACCACACTAAGCTTTGAGCATTTGGAGATTCTGAGGTGTTGATGGGGTTGATCTGGGTTAATCTGTTGCTGCTGAGGTCAACCATCCCCAAGGATTTTTTTGCACCTGGCTGGGGCCACTTGGACAGATGGAGTTGTGACACCAGAGATGAGACCAACATCATTGGTGGCAACAGCTGTTGTCCGTTGAAACGATCGACTTCGGTTGGTTGGGTATCTACATCCAGGGTCAAACTCAGGTGACTACGACATACCAGCACCTCTTCTGAGTCCTCAGAATGCATGCCGAGCCTTGTTAATGGTGCTCAGTCTCATGCATTTGTAGCTTGGACCCACAAATCCGAATTGACCTTTTGGACGGTAAACGCAGACAAACGCGGCAAAAACCGAAAACCTGGCAAATACATACAAAGCAAAAAGGCAGAAGGTTGCATGGCAAACACTTTTTATCACACATGTGAGTAGGTTGGTTGGGAAGTGTCCACATGTGATGTAAAAAGGTTGTTCTTGTATGCCACTGTATTTTTCTGTTGGGAGGTTTTCGAATCCAAGAAATTCAGTGCTGCAGCTGGAAAGGCTCGAAGGACTTGTCATGTCGGCCTTGTTGAAGCGCCGCTACAACCGTAGTCTTCGAGTAGACTGTGTCCCAAATGTTCAGAGGCCACAAAACGCTGTTTCTGTGCTTAAAATTCGAAGATGCCAAAAAAACACCCACAATTGTTTTCAAGGGAAATCTGGGGATGTTTTTTTTTTTCTCTTTCTTTCGCAACCTTTTGACAGGTGGGCAAATGACAATGAAGACTTTGTGGAAAAACTAAAGTCTTCGTCAACATGCGGTGAAGAAATGGTGGTGTCTCGTACCATTACTGTCAACTCCCAGAGCTCTGAATGTGAACAAGTGCCATGGGACTATGATATTCTAGAAGTCTTGGGGCAAGGATCAGCAGGAAAAGTACTGCGAGCCAGGCAGGATGCTTGAAGTCTAGTAGTTGCTGAGGTTGCTGAGAGAAAAATACTTACCATTTTGGAGGTTGTTCCGTATTGGGATAGTGAGGTAACACGCACATGTAGGCCATTGCATGGCCCCGTGGCCTAACGGACATCGTGCTGCTTTACTTTGCAAGTTGAGAATCCCATAGACCCATTGGCAGGAGAGGAGATGGTGTGGAGGTTGCCATCAAAGTGATGAGGGCCAGCGATGAAGAGGAACTGCATGGGCGCAGACAGGAATTCGAGATCCTCAAAAGGTTGCTAGGCCTGAAGAGACAACATTAGAATGCGAAATTGAGGCTTTCACTCGTTCTGAGAGTTCGGTTTCTCTCGCAACACCAAGGGTTTTGGGTATTTTCAGCAAGTTCAATGCATTTTTTCACGGTTATTCTGAAGTTTCTGGGACTGGTAGTGGTTTGTGTGACTGTAAGCAGGAAGGAATGAGAATTGTGCACCATGGCATGAAGTGCTAAGGAATTGGAATTTCTGCCAGGGGTTCTGTTTTCTTTTTTGTACCTGCAGGGCTTCTTTCCTTGGAAAAAAGTGGGGCAACTGCGGGGGTTGGCTGCACTTGGTGTCTTAGCGTGTCCCTTCATGTGTCTCTGCTGGTGCTCTAGTGGTTTGGGCGTGGTGGCCGGGCATGGGCGCTCTTCCTTTCTTTGTGTGTCTTCTCATGTGTTTCTTCATATGCTTCTTCCAAGAAAAGTCAAACACCACATTTTTGGCGTTTCTTTTGCGAAGGTTTTGCAAATGAAGGAGGAATTATAATTATACCAGCACAAACGACAAAGACTAAAAGAAAGAAGACAGAAAGAAAAAGAGTGAAAATGCAACATGAGAAGAACTGCAGATGTTTGCTTCCTTGGTATGGCAAGATTGCAACTTTTCAAAGAGGAGCAACGCATAAAGAGAAACACTAAGCGACGGATTGGAGTGGTAGGTTTTCAGGTTTCCCTGCCAATGACTCATTTGCCCAGGTTGAACCACCCGCACCTGGTGAAAGCACTAGATTTTTGGCAGACTGGGTTTGAGGCTGCAGTGGTTCTTAGTTATCATGCAGGGCAGGCTTTGGATGTGGCAGTTAAAGACCAGACATTTTCAGAAGGCACTTCCAGGACTCTCTTTTACCAGCTGATATCCGCAGTGAGCTACCTTCATGAACAAGGGGTCTTGCATAGAGATGTCAAAGCAGAGAACATCCTGGTGAGTCCAGACCACCAGAAAGTGTACTTGGCTGACTTTAATACAGCTAAAGCTCTTCAGGATGGAGGAGCTTTGACGATGACCGGTACCATGGAGTACGCTGCGCCAGAAGTTCTTGACGGAAATTCTCCTTCTTATGGGCAAGACGTGTGGGGATGTGGATTGTGTCTCCACGTGATGTTGACTGGTCGTTTGCCGCGAAGGCTCCACAATTTCCGTAGCCTTGAAGCATTTGCTGCTGCACAGCGATCTTGTCCGATCAATTGGCAGCATCATCAATGGAATGTTTGCACAGCTGCATGTAAGGAAGTGATAATCCAGTGCTTATGCGTGAAGGAAACATCCCGCCCAAGTGCGGCTGAAATCCTTACCATGAGATGGGTTTTGGAACCCTCACTGGACTTCACTGTTTGATCGGAAGATTGATGAAACTATTGTTCATTTTCGGCCTGATCTAAGCATCCAGTGCCTTAAGCAATGATTCAATAATTTTCAAATCATGACCTCTAGCTTAGCTTGAAAGCTGGGTGAGTCATAGCCATTTTTGACCTATCTCCTGAAATGTGAACCAGGAAGTGAGTGTCAAAACGGATCAAAGGTTCTTGGGTTGTCCATTCTTGTGGAACATTTGTGTAGAGAATCTGCTTTCCACTTTGAGGTACAGACAACCAGAAACCTTTGAAACCACGTATTTTATTTAATAATAGGTTATGATGCTGTGATTCTGTCCACGTTTCCAACCTGCCAAGTTTTGAGCAGGTTTGAAATGCTGGCAGTCATGGCTTCATCTTCCTAGGCCTGCAACCTCCACAGCGGAGGCCGAAGGCTGATTTTGCATCACCGATCTTCACCCTTTTTGTTGCGCTTTTTACAAGCGACTTTCCCCAGGGTAGCAACAAGCCGAACGACGATTTCAGACCTCGGATGAATCCGCGTGCTTCTGAGATTTGGCCGTCAAGAAGCTAGGGCAAGATCCTGCACACATTCGTGGCAACTCCTTTTCTTCCGTTTCAAAAAGTAAGCCTGTCTTTTTCAGTCCTCCCAGAATTGCTACGACAAGTGTGCCATGCTTTGACTAAGCTTCAAAGTTGTAAAGATGCCTTCAACTTCATGGCCACCTTTCCCATTTCCCAAGTTGAACTTTCGAGTTCTCCATGTTCCATGAATTAACGTTACACTTTGCCAGTGGGATTGCTTTCTGTCCTTGTATAGAAATCACAGTGCAAGCAAGTCGCCTCACTCAATTTTTTGACAGACACTCCGAGCCCGCGCTCGGTATTTTATCATGGCCCAAAAACAGGCTCATCCGCTGCCAACGTGGTTGAACACCAAATTGGAGGAACTGAGAACTACTTGAATGTCAAACATAAATGCAACATCCAATGGCTGGTACTGACAAGGGATGTTTCTCCTGTTGGGCGAAAGCCTTTGATATGCCCAGAAATAGACTGGAAATAGTGCAGTATTTTGCTTCCCGTTTGCTAGGCTAGCAAGCCTTATCCAGAGTAGCCTGAACAAATTTTGAAATGCGAAGGCTTCCAAGATGCGTACATTCTCGGGAGTTCCAAGTTTATACTATAACTATGGTCGACGCGAGCATAGAATTTTGGGCACAGTGACTCAGGTATTGGTATGGCCTGTTCCTTCGCATCCTTGTGCGACTCATTCGTGGCACTGCTGGACATGAGGCAGGACGCGAGTACGAGGTGCGCCAGGCTTTGCCTAAGTACAGCTCTGCACTACAGCCTCGAACTTCCTTGAAAGACTTTCATGTAACTTCAAACATCGTGGATTGAGAAATAGAGCTGGTTTGAAAGGGCTTTTAGGGTTTCTATAAATATAACATCACTACAGATCGACCACAGTCTTGAGGAGGAAACCCAGAAGCTTCAGAGAAGGTATCTAGCCTACTGGTACTTCGCAATGCCTTCCCCATGATATCCTCTGCAAAAGCTGGGACGAAAAGTGGAGCGTTCCACTGGACACTTTTCAATGAGGGGTTGGTGTATCATTGGCCAAGAGATTGAGGGTAGGAAGCTTGTAATTTTTCATCCAAGCTGACCGGTTGTTACCTTTGTCATGGCAGGGCAGCTCTGATTCGGAACCGGTTTCTTGGCGTGAAACGCGTGGCAAGGATTATTTTGTTTGTTCCAGCCAAGCTCTTTGCTTTTTCTTTTTTTGAATGCTTTTGAGCCTAGCCAAGATCAAAGACAGGTAGACGAAACTCTGTACAACTGATAAATTTATATGGTATGTATAGAGTAATATACGTCTACCTTTTTAAAACACATCTTGTTTGTGGCCTACTTGTTGGATTTTAATTGCCTGTCCCAATACTCAGCTGGCAAGAAGTTCCA